>APFE031429361.1:153268-189004 GCA_000404065.3 Pinus taeda | reverse complement strand
TTAGATGAAACTGATTCTTACATAGAAACTTGATGTTTCTATCTTTGTAAATATCTCTGTATTATTATTGAGTATTGTTGCTCAATCAATTCATTAATTCATTTGGAATTCCATATGCGTGTTTCGCACTGTTTTATAAATCAAGGACAGTGAGGTTTCTATGGAGCAATAAATCCCCCATCTGAGTTAGCGGAGGTCCTCTAGGAAAAAATCTGAGGCAGTGTGCCCTTCCTAAACAATTTTTGGAGCAGCGGATTAATACTGGAGCCACAGATTGGTACTAGAGCTTCTCCTGAGGCACGAAGCTCTGTAAGGACTACTCTGTGGAAGTGCTGGGTTCCTGAGGCCCAAATTAGGGCTGTGGATCACCTCCAGTAAGTAGCAATCCACCTCCCAAGTTCATGCTAAGGAAGCGACATATCCCTGGACACCAAACAGAAACATTAGACCACATGCACTGACCAGTCCTGAACAGCGAGGTCTGTTATAAAATTCTCCGTGGCAGCTAAATAGTTTTGGAGGCAGCGAAGACCCATACTGGCACCAGCAACAGCTTCAAGATAATTTCAAGGAGTCTGAACAAAGTAGCTTTGCAGCAGTAGGAGGCACAAGTATAAAGATAGCCGGTTGTTGAGGGCACCTTTCCCTAAGCATCCATTGCAAACAAGCCTGGCTGACTGAAGGTCAGACTAATAGCACTAGGGCAAGTAGAATTATTAACAATTGTTGTAGAACTGAATCTTAGTAGGAATGGATTCTATAACCTAGTATGTATCTTGCGAACCGATAGCATATGCATGGACTATTGGTGGAAGTAATTCATTGGTTTCAATGTTTACTAAAATCAATATTGCTTCTATTTGCAAAAAATTGAAAACAGTATTGTGATATTAGTATAATACAAATTTTGTCATGTACTCTATCAGACCCTAGGGCATTTTTACCCCAAGGGATATTACAGTGGTATCATAGCTAACACTCCTGCTAGCCTAAAGTGTTTATTTGAAAAATGGAGCTGTTGGAATCAGTTTTCCCCTTGGGGAAGGAGTACACAAAGTTTTGGCAGAAGTGTGAAGAGCACAACAAAAACTTTGCAAAAAGGATAGAACAAGCTGAAGTATGGGTGAAGGCACACCCACATCAATTTACATGGCTATGCTCTCCTAACAAGAATTGAACGAGTGCTTGCAAAAAGCAAGGGAGGTACAAAAGGAAAATGTACTAGACCACACAGAGGGTCTTGCAGTTGATAATTCAAGTCATTCTACAGATGAATTAACCAGCACAGAGATAAGCGAGAAGATGAAAGGAAAAGAAATGTAGCATGCCACCTCTCTGATATTAGGCTCTGGAAATTCTTTAGAGGCAAAGAATAAAAGACATCAATCATTTGAACGTGGCTATGGGATTTCAGAGAGGGAAAACGATCCTTTAAAGGGAGCTAAGCAGGCATCACCAAATGAATTATGAGAGAGAATCAAAGTGGCTAGTGGTATAGACAACTGAAATTTTCAACTTGCAATATTGATGGGGTTCAAATAAGCCTGGGATTATTGGTCATGATCACCATACATCAACTTTTAGCGCTGGTAATTGAGGTTTTGCCAGACATGAAGCTAGTGATCTCACATCATCACCTTCCACTGCAGCTCAAATAAATGATGAGGGAAGACGCCATAAGTAGCCCAACTTTTGGGACTGGGGATTTAGCAAAATCATCTGTGACCCGAAGCAACTTTAATTTTGAGCGGAGAAGTCAACAAAGCTATTAAATGAATTTTGGTGAAATTGATAACATCGTTGTTAGAGCATCAGCATATGGGACTGGTGTTTTGCAAAAATTAGTCATCTGCACTCAATGTCATAATGAGAGAAGACCCCAAGAACTGTATACATCAGCTTTTGCAGGTGGTAGTATGGGTAGAGCATTGGGTCATCTGTATATGGATCAAATTCTAATACATTTCACTCCTCTGGTGTGAACCAAGATAGTCATGAAAGAAGCCTTGTACAGAATTCAGGTTTTGCTGGTAGAAATATGGTTTCTGTTGAATCAGCAGGGCATGGATCTGGTGTTAGGGAGGCCCATTAACATGCTGTCTGGAACTAGGGAGACCATTGAAACAAGCAGCGAAAACACATTAATCTTTAGGAAAGCACATTGATGTTATTAATGGTCCAAGGATTAAAACAGAAACTGCTGACAAACCATCCTGTCTTGATTGTGTAATGGAGAATGGGAATCTCAGTAGTCAGTACCACTGATCATGATTGTACAGTTTCCTCAGAATTTTCTAGTTCATTTATAATGGAACCTGGAGGGGACAATGCTAAGAAAAGCGGTTCAACCTCTTGTGAGAGTACAGTTTTAGATAAAAAGGCTGCGAGTTATTTTTCTGCAGTGGATCATCTTGAAGAGATATCAGACTTAGTAGCCACAGATATTTCTACAATTCATTCTAGCACTATGGATGTTCCACCTTCATTGCCTTGCATTCCTTCTACTTCAGGGAGTACTCTGAATGCAGTTTCTATACCTTCTAGGAAAGTGAACCAAACTACTGGTAGTACATCTGCAATTAGTTCAGTAGTTGTCTCTACTCTTGCCTGTCACTGTAACTACCATAAATGTTGCTCGACAGATACATTGGCAGGCATTAACTACAAATCCCACATCTCAACATTTTACCCAAGGAGTAGGTGGAAGCACGTTATTCCATCCTTGTTAAAAGGTACCAATACGAAAGAGCAAAGGATTCAACAGTTCAAAACCATGTTAAAGGAAAAAGGGAAATCTCGAAAAACTAGCAGGAAGACAATGCAACCTCAAATTGAACCTACTAATCAACAAGATTCCACAGTGGAAGCTGATGTACTTAAAATGGATGCTGACATTGCTGAGGATGTGAAAGTTGGAATGTCTTTAGAAGTAGAAACTCAAGGAAGGGTCTCTCTAACCGTTTCCTTGCTTCACTAGGAGAATCCATTACAAGTTTGCCTGCAGTTCCAATTGCACCTGGTGCCCAAAAACGTGTTACCTATACCTCACTTCCTGAGGTTCAAGAAGAATCTACTGAACAAGGACTTAAATTAGAATTAGTTGCTGATTTTTGGTAGCTTGGAGGTATTCCAAGCCCTAGGGTTTGGGGTTTGGAGGTTGGAGAGCCACAAAAGCACTTGTGGGTGTGAAACCCACATCTGTGGACTTTGCACCCAAGCATTTGGGTGTGGATCCATGACGATATTCCGACATGTGATGGATGATGATGATAGTGCATATCGAGACGAATCAGATGCATTGAAAATCATCCGATTCCAGGTTGTAGTTGAAGAGAAATGAATATTTGAATGTAGAGTGTGGGTTTGGTGAAGTCAGCCTAGTTGTTGAGAGACTTCTTGACAGGTTGGCAGCCCTCTTTCTATCATTCGATGGAGCCCTCTTGTTGGATATAAACAAGACGTGAGAATGGAGCTATTTGATATATACTAAGTGCATTCAACATCAAGGTTGGCTCTGACATTGGCAGTGAAATCTGCGGCAGCTAGGGCAGGAGGAGGTTGAGCATCTTGACGGGTATTGTCTCTGAGTTGGGTGTAGGTTCATTGAGAGAATGAGCCGCAAACCTAAGGCAGCCGAGGTGAGGGCTAGAAGCATTGTGTGAGAAGCTTTTCTCCTATGACTGAGTTCGTCTTCCTTGCCAGATCAGGCCGTTGGTTCAGTGGTAAGTTTGGGACTATTAGTATTTGTGCTTTTAGTACTCTGTTTGGGCCGCGGAAATAGTAGAGTTGCTGGAAGGTGCGAGTAGGTTGTTTTGTGATGTGTGGGGCCTAGGGAGGCTCTCTAGCCAGGCCGCATCTTTCTGCGGCAGGCAACAGCCCAAACAGGGGTGTTTTCCCTGTGGTTTGAAGGATAGACCCTTGCTGGAGCAAACGTGGGTTTGTTGGAGTGTTTGTGCAGTGACTTGAGGTCTTCAAGGCTGCACAACAAGGCTAGCAAGGCAGAAAAGGAAGGGAAGCTTGTTTGGAAAAGAAAACAGAAAGTTTTGAGCAAGGGTTTAGGGCTAGATAGTGTGCCCTAACCAGACTTGCAGGTGCACAAAGTATAAGGCAGTGTGACAACAGTAGGTTGTTGTAGATGTCTCCATAATAGTGATGAGGATGCTAGCGGATGGGGGGTCATAGAGTTGGACAGTTGAGCACATCCGAGGAGCAAATTATATCAACAGTTGTTTGGGTGTCATGTCAAGAGGAGCAGCAGAAGGTTGCAGGTATGTATGTCCTCTTGAGTTGATATAATTTGCAGGTGGATGGTGCCCTAGGAGAGGACACGTGAATTGTTGTAGTATTGGGCATTTTAGGTCTGTTGGAAGGCAGCGTGAACATGCCCACTATGGAGCCCTAAGTGCAGTGCAGGGAAGGACACTTGGCTGCTAGAAGTGGGAGTTTTTGGAGCTCATAGGTCTGATCAGCCAAAGGAACAGTTTGTTGCAGCCCATGTTCACTGTCGGAGAAGAGACTTGCAGCAATGATGGGTGGCATCCCTTCATGCCCTATGTTAGTCTTCATTGGAGCAGCGCAAAAAGACTATAGTGGGTTGAAGTTCCTGAGTAGCTAAGGAGCAACAGTGGGCAGTTGTGAGTTGTGAACAACTCAACATGAATCTCAATGTGTTGATGCATTGATGGACGAACAATCAACCAGAGAGAAAATTGTTGAGCCAAGATTCAGTGGCTAGATGGACTTGGAGCATTGCTAAAGGCAGGTGCTACAGATCAAGAGCCAAAGGACCAGACAGGTATAGGGTACGACCTAGAAGAGATGAGAAAGTGTGCTACAGCCAGATGGTCAGAGTATATTGTTGAGGCTAGATTGGTTGTCGATGGATTGACACCAAGCCCTAGTTTTGTATTCTTGTACTAGTGGATATTTGAGGGCCATTATCCCTGGTACGGGAGCCCTAGACAATTATATTATTCAGTTGGATTAATATAACGAAGTTGGGTTATTGTACAAAATTGTGAAAAAGTTGTGTATAATTTGTGCACTACTAGATTTACTGTTGTTTACATTCTGTTGTGCAAAGCAGCTTCGTTGTGATTCTTGGTTTGGTAGCGTCGGAGATTTAAGATTCTAACCTATACACCAGGATCGTGGATAAACAACATGGTATTAGAACATGTCTGAGCTACTTTGAAGGGCCAATGAATCAGAGCGTGCACAGCGAAGCAACTCAGAGGGTGTTGTGGGTGTCTAGATCATGGAGCAAAGTGTTCAGCTGAAGACATGGAGATGTGGTCTTAACTGGCTTAGCAACGAGATTGGCTAGGAGTTCTGGTGTATTGGTGGAGCGCCTAGTGAAGAACTATTTGTTGTAGGGCGGGTTGTTGGTCGTGGACTTCCTATGACTTGTCATAGACAGTTGGGACAACTCAAGGACTTCTTTGGCATAGAGGAGATTAGCATGATCGAGATTGCTTCATGTGATGGACTACAGGTCGACGGGCTAGAGTCTTCATCGGATCGTGATGTTGCATATTCGAGATAGGAAGGATTTGAACGAGTGGTATTTGATCTAGGAGGATAAGTGCTTGCAAGACTGAGCTAGTGGAGATCATGTAGGCTCAGAGGGAGTCTAGCCTTAGAGGGAGCAGCCCTATGGAGGTTTGGGATCTCCAGGCTCAGATGTGATGTGGCAGAGAAACTACCAAGATTGTCGGGTTCATTCTACAAAGTATGTTGCAGTGATGAACGCCAGATGGGCTAGTGTCATCGATGTTGATGATTGTTAATTCATAGTGTTGGAAGTACCTCACTTGCTAAGAGGGAGTGTTGATTTTTGGTAGCTTGGGAGGTACTACAAGCCCTAGGGTTCGGGATTTGGAGAGCCACAAAAGCACTTGTGGGCATGAAACCCAAACCTATGGGTTTTGCACCCAAGCATGTGGGTGTGGATCCATTACAAGATTTCGAGATGTGATAGATGAGGATGATAGAGCACATCAAGACGAATCCAACGCATCGAAAATAGTTGTAGTTGAAGAGAAATTATTTTTTGAGTGTAGAGTGTGGGTTGGTCAACTCGGCCTAGTTATTGAGAGGCTTCTTAACAGGTTGGCAACCCTCTTTCTATCATTCGATGGAGCCCTCTTGTTGGATATAAATAAGAGGTGAGTATGGAGTTATTTGATATATCCTAAGGGCATTCAACGTCAAGGATGGCTCTGAAATCGGCCTAAGGCAGCTTGGGCAGAAGGAGGACGAGCATCTTGAAGGGTATTGTCTCTGAATTGGGTGCAGGTTCTTTGAGAGGAAGAGTCACGGACCTAAGACAGTCGAGGTGAGGGCTAGAAGGATTGTGTGTACAAATTTTCTCCCATGATTGAGTGCATCTTCCTTGCCATATCAGGCCGCTAACTCAGAGGTAAATTTGGGCCAGATCAAGCCGCTGATTTAGAGGTAAATTTGGGACTGTTTGTGCATGTTTTAGTGCTCTATTTGGGCCGCAGGGATAGTAGAGCTATTGGGAGGTGTGAGTACGTCGTTTAGTGACGCATGGGGCCTAGGGAGGCTCTCCTAGCTAGACCGCATCTCTTTGTAGCAATCTGCAGCCCAAACAGGGATGTTTTCCCTGTGGTTTAAAGGATAGACCCTTGATGGAGCAGTCGTGGGTTTGTTGGAGCATTTGTGCAGTGACTCGAGGTCTTCATGGTTGCACAACAAGGCTAGGAGGGCAACAAAGGAAGGGTAGCCTGTTTGGAAGGGAAATTGCAAAGTTTTGAGCAAGGGTTTAGGGTTGGTTAGTGTGCCCTAACCAAACTTGCAAGTGCACAAAGTACAAGGCAGGGTGACAGCAGCAGTTTGTTGTAGATGTCTCCTTGGTGATGAGGATGCTAGTGGATGGGAGGTCATAGAGTTGGACAGTTGAGGACATCCGAGGAGCAAATTATAACAGCATTTGTTTGGCTATCACATCAAGAGGAGCAACAGAAGGTTGCAAGTATGTATGTCCACTTGAGTTGATATAATTTGCAAGTGGATGGTGTCCTAGGAGAGGAAACGTGTATTGGTGTAGTATTGGGCATTTTTGGTCTGTTAAAGGGCAGCGTGAGAGTGCCCAAGTGTGGAGCCCTAAGTGCAATGCAAGGAAGGACACTTACCTGCTAGGAGTGGCAGTTGTTGGAGCTCATAGGTTTGATCAGCTAGAGGAGCAGTTTATTGCAACCCATGTTGACTGTTGGAGAAGAGACTTGCACCAGTGATAGGTGGCAACCCTTTGTGCCTTGTGTTAGTCTTCATTGGTGCAACTAAAGAAGACTATAGTGGGTTGGAGTCCCTAAACAGTTGAGGAGCAGCAATAAGTAGTTGTGAGTTGTTCACAAATGGAGTTGTGAACAACTCAACAAGAGTCTCAATGTGTTGCTGCGTTGATGGACAAACGATCAACGAAAGAGCAAAGAAAAAGGTCCTAACTTGTATATCAAAGAAAAAGGTGACCAAATTATCATTAGGTTATATAAGTTGATGACTTAATAATTAAGATCCATCTTAACTCTGGATCTATCAAGCGCCGAAAGGAATCAAATCTTTTGAGGTGCAAGCCTCTTTTTTGAGTGCAAAACTTGAGCAAAGGTTTGCACTTTGAGAGATTTCATCCCTCTCGGCACTTGATAGATTCGGAGTTAAGATGGATCTAGGTCAGTTTCAGCCGTGTGCTACCAAAGAAAATCTAATGAATAGATGATTGATTTTATCAATAATATGTAAAATCATCTAATATTAATATAATCATTTTAAATATGCTAAATATGTCTCAATCAATATGGTCATTTTAATTTTAAATTTGCTTAGTTACCTTAGTTTGTTGAAATGATAAATATTGTGAATAACTTTAATGATGAAAAATGATGAAATCAAAATTTTGAATGTAAAGTGACAATGTAATAGTGTTGAATGATAAAAATGTGAATAATAAGAATATAGTAAATTACAAATAGTCTTCATTGTGATTAATCTCAAACTATTTTCTTCTATAATTTTTATTGTCACCCTTGTTACTTTTGTCATCTTTTCATATCAATTATATGAAAAGGATAGGTTAAATCATAAACCATTTAAATCTTTAGCTCGCAATATTGTAGTAAACATCATACCTTGTCTCTCTTTCTCTCCAATATTAATAGGTTGAATTACAATAACACAAAAATCAATGTACATTGTCAATAATTTTTTATGCTTACATTGAAATCAATGCACAATATTAATCCAATCACTTTAAAATTAATGTACCATCATACATCCAATTACATCAAATCGGAAATCAACATCTACACTAAAATCAATGCATCTGATGCAAGAAATCAAATAAGATTAGAAAAAAACATTTACGCTAAAAACAATGCATCTAATGCAAGCAATCAAATACAATCAGAAATAAACATTTACACTGAAATCAATGCATCTAGTGCAACTAAAAAAATAGGTTTATAAACCAACATCTACACTAAAATTAATGCATCTAATGCACGCAATGAAATAGGATTAAAAATCACCATCTAAACTGAAATCAATGCATCTAATGCAATAAATATTCTTCCCTCCCCCCCTCCATATATATATATATATATATATAGATATATATATCCCTCCATCTCTCCTTTGTCTCTCTATCTCAACACCCCAAACGCACACGCTCTCTCACTATATATATATATATATATATCCCTCCATCTCTCCTTTGTCTCTCTATCTTAATACCCCAAACGCACACGCTCTCTCACTCCATATCTAACAATCTCTCTGTCCCTCCCTCTCTCTCTCCATCTCTCTTCTTCCCTCTCTTCACTTTCCATCTATATCTCTATCTCCTTTTGTCTCTCTATATCACCCCCAAAACAAACACTCCCTTTCTCCAATCTATCTATCTATCCCTCCCTCTTCCTCTTCCTCCCTCTCCCTCTCTTCCCCTTCTCTCCCTCTCCCACGCTTCTATCTCTCTTCCCTCTTGTTGTCCTCTCTCCCTCTCCATTTTTACTATCACTCCCTCTCTCTCTACCTTTCTCTCTCTATTTCTTTATTCTTACCTCCAACACCATCTCTCTTTCCCTTCGTCTCTCTCTCTCTCTGTGCTACTATATCCTTCTCTCCTCTCTCGTTCTCTCCCCCATTCTCTCCATATCTCCTTCTTTATCTTTATCTCACCCTCAAACATACACACTCTCCCTCCATCTCTCCCTTGTCGTTCCCTCTCTCTCTCCACTTTTCATCTCTATGTATTTCTTCTTCCCTCCTCATCTCCTCTCTCTCAAGTCCGCTCTCTCGTCAAACCTCCCTCTCTCTTCCATTTCTCTCCTACCTCCCTCTCTCTTCCCCCATCTCTCTCTCTCTCCAACTATGTTACTATATCCCTCCCTCTCTCCTCCCCTTCTCTCTATCTCTCTTTCTTTGTCTCTTTATCTCACCCCTAAACATACTGTCTCTCTCTCTCTCCATCTCTCCACTGCTCACTCTCTGTCTTTCTTCTTCCCTCATCCTCTCCTCCTCTCTTGCAATTCCTCTCTCTCCCTTTCTCTCCTACCTTCCTCTCTCTTCCCCCATCTCTCTCTTTGTCCACCCTCCAATCCTCTCACTATCTCCCTCCCTCTCTACTTCTCTCTCTCCCCCTCCATCTTTTTGCTCCCTCTCCCTCTCTTACCCTTCTCTACATCTCTCACTCATCTCCCTCTCTCTCTTCATTTCTCCTCTCCCCTATCCTTAAGTTTATCTCCATCTCTCCCTTGTCACTCCCCCTATCTCTCCACCTCTATCACTATATGTCTTTGTTCTTCCCTCCCATATAGATATAGAGTTAATATATATCAGATATATTTAATATATATATTATAGTATCAAATTTAATATTGTATTAATACAAGTTATTAAACTTAATAATATTAATATTATAAATATGAATATGAAGATATAAGATATAATAATAATAATATTTTAATATTAATATTAGGGTTAATAATGATTTTTTGTATGGTATTAATATTCATTTGGCCCATGGTATTTGGCCCATAAGCGTGAGCTAAATAAAACTTATTTTTTGAGTGTTAGTAAGTATAAAGAGGTTTATGGAGTAAACATAAAAAGAGGGTTTATTTATTTACCATGCCTCTGGTTTATTTATATTTTTATTTATTTATCATATCTCTTATATTTACCATGGTATTTTTGCCCATAGGCGTGGTATATAGTTAGATCTTGATTTCTAATCCTATTTGATATATTTTTATTTATTTATCATACCTCTTTATACCTCTTTTATATTTATATATTTACCATACCTCTTTTTATAAATATGGTATTTGGCCCATAGGCTTCACCTAAATAAAACATATTTTTGAGTTTTCGTAAATATAAAGATGTTTATGGAATAAATATAAAAGGGGGTTTTATTTATTTACCATACCTCTAGTTTTTTTATATTTTTATTTACTTACCGTACCTCTAGTTTATTTCTATTTTTATTTATTTACCATACCTCTAGTTTACTTGTATTTTTATTTATTTACCATACTTTTTTTTGAATGTTCGTAAACCTCTTTATATTTTAAATTTATATTGTGTTTATACATACTAATAATTAGATTTATTTTTAAACAGCGCTGACATTAGATTAAAAATGTTAAATGTTAACATTACGTTTTTTATGTTTATGTTTACATTTTTATTTGAGATCAACCCTCATACTAGGTTGTTTACATTTACGTTTACATTTACGTTTTTATGTGAGCTCTACCCCATACTGGGCTGTAGAGCGCCTCTCGGCGCAACAAGAAGCACTGCACATGTTGTCGAGATTGTACACATGCATTTATTTGTATTAAGTTTTAACCATATATAGAGTACAAAATTGTGGAGTTAGTAATTAAAATTGACCAAGTTTCCGATAAAATATAATAAGCTGGGTGAATGACAAGGAATAACTTATAAGGATGAGGACAAAGTCACCCCAAAAGGGATAAGGATAAAGCACAAAATAGATAAAGTGCAATATGCTACATGTTCAATAGACTAAGCCTGAACAACACGCAAACATATGAACATAACTTACCATCACAATATACCTGGCACAAACAGGATATACTCATTGGAAATATTTG
Source organism: Pinus taeda (assembly GCA_000404065.3). Taxonomy (NCBI): domain Eukaryota; kingdom Viridiplantae; phylum Streptophyta; class Pinopsida; order Pinales; family Pinaceae; genus Pinus; species Pinus taeda. The sequence continues at coordinate 177,860 of APFE031429361.1, read as the reverse complement.
TTTGCTTCGTAAAGAGTTAACCACTCCAAGTTTATCAATAACTAGACCAGCACACTAGTCAACAACACATCAGTTAACCAATCGTGTCAGAACTCTATGCAAGCCCGGTTAAACTCCACCCACTCTTTCAATCAGTTTAACAGGTCTCATATTGGAAGACTGGCACTAAAGCCAAGGAAAACAGACAACTATCATCCAGATGGATTCCTCTTATGAAGAAAAATTGAAAAATTGAGAATGTGATGAAAAAGGCATGGCATTCTACTAGCTTTCACATTATATGTAGTGGAAATTTTCATTCATACATATATATTTCCATGACATACATATCTTGAGGGTATCCAGTATCCACCAATCACTTCCCTTTATTTTGAGGACGGCATCTAGTGGAAACTTTATTATTCGGTGTTCAACACCGATACAACAATATATTCATTAAGAGTTCAACATGTCACTTGCGGGATTGATCCTGGGTAGGGAGGATAATACTCCTGTCAATGAACATCATTGGATCCAAAGGGTTAGCTCAATCAGTTGTTGGGCATTTAGCTAGTTCTATGAAAGTATATGCCTGGTTCAAATCCCCCTACGTAAAGTGGGGGGGAATTGTGTTCTTTCTTTTTCTCAAGTCTTTGGTAGGTCAACCCCAGGATTTTGCACAATTAAGGATCAATTTTGGTTCTAGTCCAAATCAGCTCTTGAGCATCTAGTAATGAAACAATAATGATTGAAACTGTCATATTTCAAGTTTCAGCCAACGGGAATTTGTGTTTACCAGTCTTCATATTATTTTTTGCACCTTGTCATTAAATCAAACCAGACAATTGCAAAAATTCTAATCCATTCATTATTAGAGTTATCGGGTAATTGTTTAATGATATTGGTCTCTATTTGTAATTCTTCACCTGACCATATAAAACTTGGAAAGAAATTTCTGTCTATCAAAGCAGTATGTATTCTTTTTTTACAACTGAAAAATACTTGTAAAATGCTGGCTATGTTTACAGAAATATTGTCGTGTTTCAAATAGTTGGTCGTTTGCTTAGTGTGAAGAATGTCTGAAGGATTCAGTGTAGTCAAAACAATTCACACGTTTTACAGTTTCTGTCTTGTCGTGAAATCTTTGATGTGGCTGTCCTTAATTGGCATGTACTCCGATTAATGGCATGGATGATGTTACTTCTTAACAGTTGTGTAGTTTTATTTGATCAATTAAAGGTTGTTTAAAATAACAATAATGGGATAAATCTGTGGTGAAAGGTGATCAGGTCCAATTTGAAGGTAACTGAAGCATTGTCTTTCATTGCAGAAGGCTCTAAACAGTTTCCTTGGAATTTTTACAGCAGTTATTTTGCTCTTTTTGAGCATTAGTTTACCAGTTACCTGGAGAAATGTTTGGAATAGGTTAAAATTTGTGCAGTCTTTGAAAGAAATCTCTTTACAGTTTTATGGTCAATTAGATAAAAATATCTGGGCCGACTTTCCTGGTTGCTATTTGCTTCTGATCATCTTTGCATTTCCAAACATTTTTGGTCATGCTGTGTATTATTTATAAATTTTGTAAAGGGGCTTAAAGTATTTCGGTAACATGGTAGTCAACTTCAGCAGAAACTTTTATCTGATTCAATATATAATTGGCAGGTGGGAAGTTGTGCCAGCACAACAAAAGGTTGTGCTCCATTTAAATCAAAATAAGTGCAAACTGAAAAATATGTTCGACTCTCGTAAAAGCATATGGACGTCATTTAAAAAATATGACAACTCCCTGGTTCAACTTTGTCATGTTTGAAGTACTGCTTAGAGATTGCCCTTCTCTACACGGCAAAGCTATAAACTTATAAAAAGCTCACATTCTATTCAACCTTCCAGTTATTATATGTTACGTTGTATTGTGACCTTTTGAACTAATAATGCATTCTTTGGAGAACTAGTGGATAACAAGGTTGCATTTAATTTTGTAACAGGATAAGTTTAAAGCATATGATAATCTAATGGATCAACTTGTCATGATATAGCTGTGGTAGATTGGATGGCTTATTGTTTGAAGCTATCTGTACAGGAAGGGATCTATCATTATCTAAAGACCATAGCTTCTCAATACTCTATTACCGATATTATTCTGCTGCATTAGATTTGAAAGGATTGAAATTGTTGTCTGAATTAAACAATCCATGAGTTAGTATATACTATATAATATATATATATATGCAGATTTATGGCAAAAACTGAATATTGCCTTGTTTTCAATGAGTATCTCTACAGCACATTGTGCAGCTGTACTCTTCTCTTTAAAGGTTTGAGTGTTGTCTGCATCAAACAAACCACGAGTTTAGTATACCTGAGCAGATTTATGGCAAAAACTGAATATTGCCTTGTTTTCACTGAGTGTCTCTATAGCACATTTGTGTGGCTGTACTCTTTTCTTTTAAAATTACCCAAAGGCTAATTGGATAGATATCATGTACATGGTTCAAAATAGTGCTAATGCAGCATGAAGAATATTAAGAAGAAATAATATTAGGCTTCACTTCCTATAAATGCTAATAGTGCTGAGGTTTCCCATTTTCTTTCTACTAGAAAAAAATAGCACTAATGTTCCATTTTTCTTTGTATACAAGGAAAAAATAGTGTAAAGAGTTCCCATTTTTTCTTACACTACGAAAATGTAATGCATCCCATTTGTTTCATGTACTACGAAAACATGTAATGGATGCAAAATTAACTCTCCGTAAAAACAGAGAGAAACCTGCACTTACTAGGGCTTGTTATTACTATGTAGTATATCTAAATCTATTTCCTATAGAGAAAGAATGGAGTCGGATGGACATTACATGAGGAACTGAAAGAATGAAAAACATGAAGTCTCTGTAAAAGATATAGAAATACCTCCACTTACTAGTGCTTGTTATCGCTATGTAAAATATCTCAATCTATTAAAGAAAGAATGAAGGAAGCTCTAGTTCAGTATAACAACACACAACACACACTGAAGTTCAGTATAACAACACACAAGTAAAGTCTGAGAATGAAGCAAGCTCTAAATTATAAAAACATGAGGAAACAGCAAAAAATGCCAAACAAAGCCATTCCAAGTTGTATTCCCAATGTGCATATGAAAAAGACACTTGTGCTTGTCAATGGTGTAATTTATGAAAAGTGTATATATCATGAATCCTTCCCTCAGGAAGATCTTAAAAACCATGAACCTTCTGTAGATTATCATAACGATGTAACTGACAAATACTTCTGTTCAGTGTTAACTGAGGATAATGAAATCCAAAAGCGCTAAAATCAAATTCAATAGAAGCAAATTGCTAATTCTCAAACACATCTAACAAATACAGTACCGAAAAAAAAAGCATTGACAGATATAAAGCACTACATTTGGATATCTTAAGCCTACAGAAAACTAATAAACTTTGCTGAGGATTTTACCTTGATAGGATGGCCTTTTGTAGCAACTTCAGAATTGAGCAAGGCAAAATCTTTTCTTTAGGCCAAAATATAAAGAGGGAGAAGTAAGGCATCCACATATCACAGAATTGCTAGGACAACGAATACACAACAAGGTGACAAAATGGACTGCTTCTTGTAAATATAGATAACTTGTAACCCTCCATAATAAAGTTAAGGCAGTATGACAGCATTATTTTTTGCAGATTAGGTAAGTGAAGACAATGAAATGACCACAAAAAGATGAGGTAAGATTCATTCAATATATAATGAGAAATCTAACAGACGAATATTGAATAGGAAAAATAAAAAGGGAAGAAAATAACCTTCACTACTCCTCAGGTCCATCGCTTTTCGCTCCTTCCAAAGATGGACTTTCAGGCTCAGTGGTGTTGCCAGTCCCCTGAAAATTACAGAATTTAGAAATGCCAATCCTCACTGACGAGGCACCAAGAAAGAAGGAAGAAAGAAAAAATATATCTGTAATTTCTTTCCATAAACTCAATTGGTGTGGAATAATAATAAACTAATAATGGGTGTGCACTGGAGTAACAAATTGCCTCTGTAGTTGGGTTGATAATGCAAGCCACCATGTTCATTTCAAATAAATTATCAGCAAATATGATTCCCAAACAAAATCACCACATACAAATATGAATGACAATATCCTAGCTTCTCTACTTTTTTTATAAAACACCACATACAAACATCAATGCCCATTTAGTAGTTTCTTTTACTTCCTATGAAACACCACGTGCAACAATAAATGCATATCACTATGATGGGATTTCCCCACGTTAATACTTCCTTCTCTCTTACCTCTTCATTTGGAAGAGGTTGCTCAGTCTGCAGTTCATTAGATTCAACATCTTTCGACAAACTATTTGAATTGTCCAACTCAAGTAAATCACAAATTGCATGACCATATCCTTTGTGGATTAGAAGCGTCTCATTGCCATCCTTTGTATGTTTTAAGAGGTTCACCAAGCTTGAGAATTTCATTTCATTTCTGCAAGAACTTGAAGCACTTCCGGTGAGAAAAAAGATGCACTTGCCATTATAAAGTTCAAAAGATATGCCTTCAGATAAAAGTCAAGTAGTCCAGAAAAATGCCAGTAACAACAGTAGATAGAGTGATTGCATTGATGTAGATTCTAGAACAGCATCTACAAGAAATAATACATTTTAATGCTCAAAATAACTGTGACCGATGAAACTTTCAGATGCTCCAAAAAACACATTAAACAGAAAACTCTACTCATGACACAGAAGACTTACATGGGTGATGAGCTAAGGCATACAAGACAATCAAATCCTTTGGAGTTGTCCTGACACTGATAAAGCTTTCTTAAATTAGGATAACCTCTTAATAGATCCAGGAAAAAGGTATGTATTGATCCCTCATCTTTCTCTGCTGCATTTAGCTCGGTCTCTGCATCTAGAACTTTTCCTTCATTCTTTTGAGAGCCTTCAATGGGGCATTCCTCTTCAAGAACAGGCTTTGAAACCTCATCTGAACTGCCCTTATGGATCCTTGTTAATAGGTTAGCAATTTGAACACATGCCTTTTGTTTTTCGCTTGCAAAGTCATTAGGATCTTCATTATCTTCTGCTGTCTGAATATTAAGATCAACCTTTTCATCTATAATTTTACTACCAGCAGACAAAGGCCCTTCCTCCTTAGATCCAGAATCAGAAAACACAGCTTTTGATGTGACAATCTCATTGAGATCTTTTTTCACTGAGACCTTCTCTTCTGAAACCTCCTCTCTCTCAACATTCTTAGAGACCTCTTCATCCACTGAAGGTGCTCCCTTCACTGGAGCACTTGATAACTTTGCTTTGAGATTATGCAAACGAAAGTATTCATCTGCTTGGGAAACACGAGCAGAAGGCCATTCTCGCTGTCTTTTTGTTCCTTCCCATCTATTAGCACGGTACATTGAACTTTCCATTTCTCTAAGATGATACATAGACCTAGATCGCCCATAAGGGTAAATCCTCTCGTTCTGAGAAACTGAATCCCTGCCATGGAGACCACCAAACCCAGGCGGCCATCTACCAGATTCCTGCTGATGAATAAAAGACGACCTCTCTGAAAAGGAATAAGATTTAGAAAACCTATCCCTCTCAACAGCTAAAGATGGATCCAGTTCTCCTGCCTCTTCTATGGACCTGTCAGTTCGAATCCTAACAGAGTCAGAACCAGAGCCCCTCAAACTCCAATATGACTTACCAGATTCATCAACATCATCGTCCCGTGAAGAACTTGAACCCCTTCCAGATAGGAACTCCCCAAGATGCCTCCCTTCAGGCATGGGAAGCGACCGTTGTTCGAAACCATGTTCAACCTCGGAAACTTTCTGCCTTTTTATGGAACGAGCCTTGGTTGGAACTTGTTCTGAACTGCACAACTGTAGCATGTCAACAGTGCTTGGAGAAATGCTCGGGTCACTAAGTTTGCTTATTAAATCTTCCTCATTTGAAACACGACCTTTGCTTGCATCTGGAGTGGAAGACCCTCGTGAATCCTTGGACAAAGCATCAGTCTTCCCATATCGCTGCTGCAGGGGGTGTTGCATTTCTTTCTCATTCCAAAACAACGAATCTCTTAGTTCTCCATCATCTAAACTTCTATCATCCCTATCAATCGTTGCAGAACTATGTGGCCCAATCTTGTCTGATTTCCTTTCTAATGGATCTTCTGTGCCAAACAAGTCATTCGTTCTGCTATCTGTAGTATTTGGAAATTCATAATTTTCCAGGTCAGAGTCGGAATCACCCGCTAACCCACTTTTACAAGATCTCGAATCTACGGGTTTTGGTACTCCGCCAACATCTACTGCAACCCTTTTCTCTGCCGGATAGCCAGCAAATCCATCGACACTTACCTTGCTAGCAGAAATATCACAACCCTTTTCCAAAATAGGGCCAGACCTACTATCTCCTCTATTCCAGTCCTGCCCAACGCCCTTGAAGCTCCCGAGCTTCCGACTATCCTTAAACTTGGTTTTGCTATCCAAGGAATCGTCCGGCAGTTTTCTTCCCCCTGATAACAGTTCAGAAGACCCCGAGCCCCTGCGCTTACCTTCTTCATCTCTTCCAGTCAAAGAAGACCCAGATGCCTCCATCGTCAAACCGTTATATCGGGCACATGAAGCACCCCCGTTCTCATTTGCCAGAACTTCTCTTTCACTGACCCTGATCTCGGGACCATCCTTACACAAGTGCGCAGCTGGAACATTATTCTGCCCCTTCTGAACTAAGCTATTAGCAGGCAAAAGGCCCTGTGAGACCAGATACTCAGCTGCAAGCCGCCCGGCCTCCATCATGATATTTGATTTCCGAGCATGTAGTGGCCTGGGTGCCCCTCTCCCAGTCCCACGCCCAGAACCCTTGTAATCAGAAGAGTGAGAAAAATGCCGCAAACCAGAATCGGGGGAGCCACGGTTGGATGGATGCCCAATTCCAAAGGAGTTCCCCCTCGCTGCCTCTCCAGGAGTTCGATGCCTGGCGTGCATGGTTCACTTCCTATACACTGTGAATTCTTCTTCTTCCTGATTTTTTATGTTTTTTCAATCGTCCAAGCCCTAAATAGAAGAACTTTCTATTATCAGCTAATGAATCTCGCATCAAAACCCAAACACTGAGAATTCACCCTTCCCCTTCTCTGCTCAGGGTTTTACTTCAAATACTTTACCTTCTTATTCTATAACTTCCTGCTTGAAAATTTTCTGCTTCTCACTCTCAATGTCTACTTTACCTAAACATCCCTTCCCTCCAAATGCTTCTTGTTCCCAAACACACTACAAATTTTCACTGAAAACCTCTTAGAAACCCAAGCATTTAAGGCCATGTATTCACAAAACAACATCGTTCTAGAATATTTCTGCTGGCTTATTGAAATACTCACAAACCCAAAGACTTCACCCTAAACATTCCAACAGAAGGGGGGCAAAAATATTGTCAAGCATTCTACTGAAATTCAGACAGACCATGGATTTAAACCCTAGTTTTCACGCAACTCGCTGTTTCACTATCTGCAGAACTAGCATTTGAACCCCAAGATATCTTTCCACGAAAAATACGACACCATGCTTTCATCTGGATAAATATTTAAAACCCAATCCATCACAATGCTTGTAGTTGTACTATAGTCTCACTGAAACCCTCACAGGCTAAGCATCTGAGCCTGAATTGACGCATATACAGCTATTTTTTACCACGTCTAAACTTCAATTTGATCCACAATTTCAGATCATGAACATTCAACGTACCTCTTCGATGGTTACCGAAGACTAGTAAGCTTCCTCGTCTGGGGTTTCGATCGTGCGACTCCTTGCTTCAGAGAATTTCGATTTCTTATTATTATCTGATATCAGCATTGGTCTTACTATATGTGGAAAAATAATAACAAGAAGAAAAACAGAAAATAGAAACAAAAAGCCAAACTCATTTTATAATTCTATGCCTATGGGCATAATACTAGTGTTCCAAACATGCAAAACATTTGGCTAACGTGGCAGTGCTTACGTGTGCAAAACTGGTATGATAGATTTGCGTATTGGGTATCATGTTAAAAATTATGTGTCTCAGTGGGTGAAAGTAAGATGGTATTAATGATGATTATTATTTTTAGAGTAATTTTAAATTTATTAAAGGTTAAGGTAAGAGAATAATTAATTTATTTTAATAATTTATTTCTATATTCACAAATTTTGGAGGGAAATCTGTTTTATTTGAAATTAATTTTTTTTAAATGATATTCTTCTTTTAAAGGAGTTATTTATCAACATAATAATCATTCTATAGAGTATTAGTTGAATGTTTGCGACCTCAACCTTATTATAATAAATCTTGTGTTAGAATGGGAAAATTTTATCAAATGTCGTTATTTAAATGGTATTTTCATAAGTGAGAGAGAGGATTCCCTTTTTTGGAGCTTGAATACTACTAATGGGCAAGTTACAGGTAGAGATCCTAATGGCTCGTTAGTTTTCTCTCATTCGGAATTTACCATTTAGTAGCATAAAAAATTATGGAATTGGAATTTGCCACAAAAACTAATATGTTTTGGATGGCTCTTGTTGGAGAATAGAACCCTCACCTGGGATAATCTGCTGAAAAGAGGCTTCTTTGGTCCTAATATATGTCGTCTTTGCAAATCTAATGCATAAACAATTTGACTATCTCTTTGCTCATTGCTCAATTTGAAACGTAGTTTTGCAAAACTCTCTTCAAATTCTTGACCTACATGTTTCGGCACACTTCAATTCCTTTGAAAACTGTCTACAATACTGGAACTCTTATATGGGCAGTGATAAGACTCTTCCCATTTGTATAGCTTAGGGTTTATGGAGAATGAGGAACAAATGTAATTTTGAAAACCTTTATACAAACTTGGAGGTGATAGTTCCTAGAATTATCCATTTTTTTAAGGAGTATTTTAGACTAAGACCATCTCCTACTACCTACCTATATAGATTTCCCTTACATGAGTTGAACTGCCCAGTAGGCTTTTTTGATGAAACCTCTCAAGCAAGTGTTTGTGGTGGGGGTGCGCCCATCAAAATCCCTGTTAGTAAATCCTATCATATATGGATTAACCAATAACAGGGCACAAATACTAAAGCTGAGCTTATTGCATGTTGGACCCTCCTTGCTTTCACTTCGTACAAAAAGATATACCATTTACAAGTCTATGGAGACTCAATGTGCATTATACAGTAGCTGATTGCCACATGTTCTTTACATGTAAACAATTTGTGTTACTGGCCAGATAGGTTATTAGCTATAAAGGAAAGGTTTCACTCTCTTTCCTTCCAACATATTTACATGATCTGGAATTTAAGGGCAGACCCTTTATCCAAAAGAGCTCTCACCTCAAGTTCTGGAATTATTTTCTTTGAAGAATAGCAATCTTCAAATCTGTTTGAAAGAAGGAATTTTCCTCTTCGCCAGCTCACATAATCTAACTCAGTTATTTTGCAAACAATTTTTTATCACTTTTGGTTATCTTAATCAGAATCTTTGACTGATTTTGTTTCTCCCTCTTAGAGACATCTTATTTATCCTATATGAACACTATTATTGTCAATCTTAGTACTTCGTTGGTACTACCATGTTATCTATACTTTTTATAATGTTGGATTTTTTTGGGGTAGTTTGTTATATAGATGGAATTATTATTGTAACATTCACGGGTTTAGGTTGAATTTTTCCTATGTTCTATAGAGAGACATGTGTAAAGCTTTGGACTAAATTATATGATGTAATTATATGTAGAATTTGATTTCTTTTTGGAATAGCAAGGTACAATTTCTTAAAAAAAAAAAAAAAAAAAAAAAATGTGTTAGAGACAAGCTTTAAATAACTTTAATGGATGACATATACATAATTGTATGTGTATAATCAAAGGAGTGATTTTATAATTATGGTTGTATAGTCAAAGGAGTGCTTTTATAATCTGTGGTATGTTTCTGCTTTATTTAAATAACTTTGATCGATTACCTATACATAATTGTGGTTATATAATAAAAGGAGTGCTTTTATAATTTGTGGCATGCTTCTACTTTATTGTAACATTTCTTGTCTTGTAGCCTGTTGGTACTTATGAAGAGAATTTAAATCACAAAATGTCACTCTAGCACTTAACAAACCTCAAAAAGACTTGTTTGGCATTTGTGAATTGACATCCTACTTGCAATTTAAGAACCTTGTATATTATTTTTTAGTGAATTGGTGTGCTTTTTCATTTTTACGAAAAAAAAAGGGAATATGTATTAATATGAATGTTGTATCATAATTTCACAACTTGGGTCTAGAGTATGCCTTAAAATTGGTTTTACTTGGTTAAGAGCTCATCTTTTTCAGATGTAAGGAAACGGGTTAACGGCTCAAGACCTAGAGGCATCTGGTAGGAGTGAAAGCATGCCCCCTTATGAACCACTAGAGGGTAATTCCATGTGGCGTGGTTTTTCTTGAATTACAGTGATAAGTCAACCTACATTTAGGGATAGCTACATGTGATGGTTATCCTCACTATTGGTTTGACAACTGAGTTATGATAGGTTTTTCCATTGTTTAAATTTAATTTTAAGAGAAAAAAGAAAGTTCACAACAAAGATACATAAAAAAATTTGGTTTTTTTTTTTTGAAGTTTGCAAATGAAAAAAACATTCTAACTTTATTTAAGGTTGTTTTGATAACTTCTAATACAACATTATTCTATCATATTTAGTAGTATATATTTGTCAAAAGATACCTATAATTTTATAAACATAAAAAAACATATATGATTATGAGTTGGAAGGCGAGTCAACTAGTTGTCAGTGTTAGAAATAGCAACAAGAAAATCATAGTTTAATATGTCCTTGAAATAAATTTGGAATTAAACTATAATTTTAATCTTAGAGCAAGTTGTAGCAGTTAACTAAGTTAAGTTGACTTAGTTTGCTTAATAAATTCGACTTGGAAGTCTATCTAGAGTCATGTAGAGTGATCCCTAAATTTTAGGGGCTGAGGTTGAGTTCTTATTGAGTTGTAATTATTTAATTCAGTTTAACTAAGTTAAATTCATTTAAACCAGTTCTAATTGTTGGAGGAACTAGTGAGTGGTCAAGTGAATTAAATTGGATTTAATTCACTCAAAAATAACTCATGCATGTCAGTTCAAAGGAAGACCCGGTTGAGATTAGAGTCCAGGGACAGTGTACTATCAGTTGTAAAATCATCTAAATTAAATCGATGATGCATGCAATCAGAGGAAGGCCTATGGATGGAATGCACAGTTAATAGTGAGGAATTTCCCAATTAAATATGGGTTAATTCCTAAGGGAACAACGCAAGGAAGTAGGGGCTTGGCAGGCAACATATTTGGCTAAGTATTGGCTTGAGCTGGTATGTGAAGCAGTGAGTGAGATTGTACTTGTGCAGAGATTGTGTGAGTTGAACAAGCATTGTATTTTCTTCTCAGATCTTCTGGTTAATGCAATATACATATAGTAGGGGCTTTTAGCTGAGGCTTTCCCCATAAAATTATTGTGTTATGTGTGATTGAAATTATTCCTTTTCTGCTTCATGATTTCATCAATCAATTTTTGTTTCTGCTGATGATAGAGTATACTCAAGTCTATTGTTTTAGCATATCAGAATCTGTAGTTTGAATCTATAATAAAAAAATCTACATGATATCAGAGCTTAAACCACTATAAAAGAGGAGAATACGAGTTTGTTGTGTAGGTGAAATCGAATTTGCAATTTCATACTTCAGAGTTAGCAAGGTGTCGTTCTACAATTTGAAACTTGAGTACGCCCTTGAGGGGAGCTCAAATTACATAGCTTGGAAGAACAGGATGGAGCCAGTGTTGGAAAACAACGGGTTGTAGGAATTCATAGATCATGATATCTCGAAGCCTCCAACTTTTGATGCTAAACATCTGGCAGAATGGAGAAAGTGTGTGGCAAAGGCGAGAAGGATTATCCTAGAAGGAGTTCGAGATCATATTGTCTTGAATCTCCACAATAAGGAAACTCCATTTGCAATGTGGAAGGCATTGACAGACCAATTTCAAAATAGTGGTCACCACAAGAAGCTGGCACTGAAAGACAAGCTCAGAAAGATCAAGATGGAGAAGGGCGACTCAATTCTGAAGTACTTGACCAAGTTCACCCAATGTCGGGATGAGCTTGGAAGTGTCGAGATTATTGTTGCATAAGACGATCTGGTGAGCCTAACACTTCTAGGACTTCCCAAGAGCTGGCACAACTACCAGGATTCAGTTAATGGGAGGGAGAAGCTACCAGAGTGGGAGCGATTGTGGTCCGACTTGGTATAGGAAGAGTTTCGATGGAACACCAGAGATGGATCCTCATCAAAGAATGATGATGAGGAGAATTGTGCCTTAGCTGGAAAGGCAAAGAAAGGGAAGGGGAAGTCATCCCATTACAAATCAGATTCCAGTCAAGGGGTAAGAAGAAGGACATGTCGAAAATTAAATGTTTTCACTGTCACGAGTTAGGACACTATGTTACAGTGTCCAGACAAGAAGGTCGGTAAGAAGCCCTTAGGAGGAGCGGTAGGTGAAGCTCTTAATTCACAAATCGAACTAGATTTTACCCTCATCGCTTGTATAGTGTCATCGATGATGGGTAGTGTGTGGTACTTGGATAGTGGAGCCTCATTCCATATGGCCAGCAACAAGAGCTCTTCAGTAACTTGGAGGAGAAGGACCTCCAAATGCACATCGAGATGGGAGATTATGGGAGGTATAGCACGATCAACACTAGTATTGTTGCTTTTCAGAGGGATTCTAGTTCTCCCCTCACATTAAGAGATGTCATGTACGTTTCAGGTTTGAAGAAGAACTTGGTTTTTGTTGCCATGTTGGGGGATCAAGGCTATGATGTGATATTTAGTAAGGGAAAGGATTACCTTCGTCACATAACCACAAGACGGGTGAAGCGGATCGGAGTTTGAGTGAAGAATCTCTACAAATTGGAGGTAGAAGACTGTGTTGTTTTGAGCACTAAAGTAAAGAAGGTTTAGAGCCGAGACATCGGTGATTTGTGGCATAGAAGATTTGGTCACTTGCACCATGGAGCTTTGAAGATCATGCAGCAAATTTCTACAGGACTTCCCAAGGGTGCACTAGAGCAGAGAGACACGTGCAAAGGGTGTACATTGGGGAAGTACACCAAATATTTCTTTCATGACAAAGATAGTTGAGCACAAGCGATCCTTGATTGAGTTCACTCAGATGTGTGTGGACCATTCTCGACAGCATTCACAGCCAAGCACAAGTATTATGTATTATTTGTTGATGATTTTTCTTGTAAGTGCTATATTTTCTTCATGCAAAAGAAAGATCAGACATTTGCTTAATTTTGCAAATTTAAAGCACTTGTCGAGAAAGATATTGGCATGAAAGTTAAAGCTCTTAGAAGCGATAATGGTGGAGAATATGTGTCGAATGAATTCAAGAAATTTTGTGCAACAGAAGGCATTCGACGGGAGCTAATAGCACCTCATAACCCACAACATAATGGGGTGGCTGAAAGGAAGAACATAAGTATTGTGGGAGAAGCACGGGCAATGTTACATGATCAGGGCCTATCATTGCACTTGTGGGCCGAAGCATGCAACACAGTTGTTTATTTGTAAAATAGAAGCCCTCATCGTATTCTCGGGATGAGTACACCATAAGAAACTTTTTCAGGGAAGAAACCAGATGTGGCACACTTCAAGATCTTTGGTTCATCAGTCTATTGTCATGGTAGCAAGGATACATGGAAAAAGATAGAGCTAACAGTTGAGTTGGAAATATTTGTGGGGTACACTAATACACCTCACAACTATTGGGTGTACCTGCCATCCAACAAGATGACATTAGTTCATAGAGATGTAAAGTTCGATGAAGAGAATGCCATGAGATCTTCCCTTGAGAGGGAGCTTCAACTACATGCAGTTGAGGAGCTTTTACCTCCAAAGGAGGAACCTCAAGATGATGTGGAGTAGCCACATGCAGAGGAGCAAAGAGTGGAATCACCCACTCATGTAGATACTTCCAGAGATGGGAGAAAGCGCACCAAAGAGGTTGACAGGTTATTGCATGATGCTAGAGAGAATGTGGGAGCACCCACATCACAGCGCAAACAGAGGAGGTCACTAGAGTGGTACACTGGATACATGGCTCTGATGAGTGAGAGTGTAGAGATTGAGCCATCCTCATTCGAGGAAGCAGTGCAACAACCAGTGTGGGTTGATGCCATGATTGAGAAGTATGACTCCATTATCAGAAACAATGTTTTGGAGGTGGTCCCAAGACCAGTAGACAAGTCAGTGGTGAGTTCCAGATAGCTTTATAAGGTAAAGCAAGCAGCAAATGGGAGTGCGGAGAAACACAAGGCTAGATTTATGGCCAGATGGTTCTCTTAGGTGGAGGGAATTAATTACGATGAGACTTTTTCTCCTGTAGCAAGGTACTCATCAATCAGATCTATTCTAGCATTATCAACACAGATGGGATGGAAGATACCTGAGATGGATGTAAAGACAACATTCCTCATTGACATGATTCAGGAAGAGGTGTATATTGAGCAGTCGGAAGGATTTGAGAGCTTCAATAGAGAGTTGTATATGTGTAGACTCAAGTGAGCATTGTTGGACTGAAACAAGCACCCCGTGGTTGGTACACCAGGATTGACAACTATTTCACTGGGTTGGGCTCCGCCAAAAGTGAACAGATGCGAAACTTTACCATATTGTGGTTGAAGGTAAATTGTTGATTATTGTATTATATGTCGATGATTCAATTATGGAAGGTGATGAGAAGATGATCAAATCTTGCAAGAGAGTTTGAGATGAAGGACCTAGGGTTCATGCATTACTTTCTTAGTATGGAAGTATGGCAAGGAGATGAGGAATTGTTTGTCTCTCAGGGCAAGTATGCCAACGAGATACTGAAGAAGTTCCACATGAGAGCAACAAACCCATGGAGACTCCTCTAGCTAGTAACTGGAGGAAGGAGGATGCTACTTCTGGTGAAGTAGCGGAGGCTACTATTTATAGACAACTTGTGGGTTCACTTATGAATTTGGTGAACACACAACCAGACATGTGTTTTATAGTTAACCAACTTAGTCAAGCCATGGTTAAGCCAACCAAACTGTATTGTCAGGTAGCTAAACATGTGTTGAGATACCTCAGAGGCACCATTTAGTTTCGTCTTTGGTACAAATGGATAGAGGGAGTGAAGCTTCAAGGCTTTACAGATGCAGATTGGGCAGGGAGTCCATTCGACAGGAAGAGCACATCAAGGGGAATCTTTAGTATTGGGTCAACAACAATTTCTTGGTACAACAGGAAGTAGAGACTAGTTGCACTCAGTTTAGCAGAAGCATAGTACATGGTTACTAATCAAGCAGCTTATGAGGCTATCTAGATGAGGAAGATCCTTGTTGGGTTGTTTGGTCAGCAGATGGATCCAACGGTGATTTACTGTGACAAACATAGTTGTATCAAACTCTCTTAGAATCCATTTTTTCATGATCATTCTAAGCATATTGACATTTGGTACCACCATCTACGAGATTGTGTTCAGAGGAGAATCATGTTGTTGAAGTACATTCCTACAGAGGAGCAGGATGCAAATATTTTGACAAAGGCATTGTCAACATGCAAATTCGAGTTTCACAGATGCAAGATCAGGGTAGCAGATAATCCCTCTCTTGTTGAGAGCGAGTGTTAAAAATAAAAACAAGAAAATCCTAATTTAATTTGTCCTTGAACTAAATTGGGAATTAAATTGTAATTCTATTCTCAGAGCAACTTGTAGCAGTTAACTAAGTTAAGTTGACTTAGTTGGCTCAGTAAATTCGAGTTGGAAGTCTATTTAGAGTCATGTAGAGTGATCCCTAAATTTTAGGGGACCGGGTTGAGTTCTTGTTGAGTTGTATATATTTAATTCAGTTTAATTGAGTTAAATTCAATTAAACTAGTTCTAATTGTTAGAGGAACTAGCGAGTGGTCAAATGAATTAAATTGGATTTAATTCGCATGTGGTGATGAATTAGATAACTAATAATTCACTCAAAAATAACGCATGCATGTCAGTTCAAAGGAAGACCCAGTTGAGATTAGAGTTCAGTGACAGTGTACTATCAATTGTAAAATAATCTGAATTAAACGGTGGTGCATGCAATTAGAGGAAGTCCTATGGATGGACTGCGCAGTGTAGTTTTTAACTTTGTACAAAAATTACCTACAAACGAATTCTTAAAAACTGAAAATAAACAATGGCGAGAGCATAAAACATAAAACATATATACACAGAGATTTTTCCCTGGACCCCAAAACTGAGACTACCAAATTGATTTTCCATTATATTCCTTTCAATGTTACAACACATATATATACATGCCAAATCATTCATAAACCCCAATCCATTAACCCTGGATTAGAACATAACCATAGTTACCTTGAATGGATCTACAAAATACCCTAGGCAGAAAACCATCATGCTCAAAACCATGTGCAAAACCCATGCACAAAACCATAGGTAGGTCCGCCCACCTAATATATGGTTCAAAAAAAAATCTCGAAGAATTTTCCCAGACCCCATAGAGGGGGGTTTCTGCCCCGTCTAACCCCCCCGTCACACGTGGAAAGCATATAGCACACACCCAACATTCTCCCACTTGTTGTTTTCTTTCCACACATGGGGTCACAGGAGAGCTTAGTCATTGGTCCAACCCTGCAACGCCCATTGTTTCTCTACACCAAGAAAACTTCTCAGTGATCACAGAGTTTGTTAATGCATCTGCATCATTCTTCAAAGTGTCCACCTTTACCAGTAACATTTTTTTGTCTTCAACCATATCCCTCACAAAGTGATACTAAACATTAATGTGCTTTGTCTTTTAATGATAAGCATGGTTCTTTGCCAAGAAAATTTCACTTTGGTTGTGTAATATCCCTCCCCTTAATAATAAATAATAATAATAATAATAATAATAATATAAAAATATAAAATAAATAATCAATATAATCAATCCAATAATAAAAATATAAATTATAATGTTAAATAATAAATGATATTTAAAAATATACAAGAAAATAAATAAAAACAAAAATAGTAATAACTATACTAAAGCTCTAAATAAGAATAAATAGAAATAAAACAAAGAAAACAATAAAATAAAAAAAAAATCAATAAAGCTATCAAAAAGAAGAAAATAAAACAAGAAAGCTAAAAATCAAAAGAAAAGTAAAGAAATAAAACAAGAAAGCTAAAAATCAAAGTCGCATGTAGACACATGGAGTGTGTGCATGTGATTCCCATCCGATGTTTGCTTTATTTATTAGATGGTGAGGAGGATGGGAGGCATTCCATCTTTCCAAGATTCTGTCTTTCATTTTCTTGGGAGAATGGTGTTCTAAGACATAGGAGTCGTTGGCAGTAGTAGGTTGATTGAGGGCTCATGGGTGGCCAATTGTAGCAAATCCTAGCACAATTGAGCCTACGGTTGGGTGGAGAGTCGTCCCCAAAACCTTGTTGCGGTAAGCCTACTTCTACCACAGGTAAGCACTATCCATAGTTGAATTTAGTTTATTAATTACATGTTTATTTGGATAGGTAAGTGCCACTTTGATTTAAATTTAATGTTAATTAGATATTTATTTTTGGACTGTTACAGGTTGTCACAGTTTATCCCTATAGCTCGTTGTAT
The DNA here is from genome assembly GCA_000404065.3 of Pinus taeda. Taxonomy (NCBI): domain Eukaryota; kingdom Viridiplantae; phylum Streptophyta; class Pinopsida; order Pinales; family Pinaceae; genus Pinus; species Pinus taeda. The sequence goes on along the minus strand of APFE031429361.1, from coordinate 160,178 downwards.
TAACCCCATACTTGAACACAATCTCTGCAACCAAACTACTTCCTTGCTTGCATGAGTGGCTGCCATGTATTCTGCATCTGTAGTTGAAAGTGCCACTACAAATTATCTCTTGCTCATCCAACAGACTGCACCTCCAAATATGTTAAAACATACCCACTTGTAGATCTTCTTTGATCCAGATCTACACACCTGTTTGCATCAACAAAGCCACGGATGTCCAAAACTTTGTCCAATCATGGTCTTCCTTAGTAGCACAAACCATAATCATTAGTGCCACACAAATACCTGAAAACTCGCTTCACTATTATCCAATGATCCTTCCTTGGTGAAAGTAGACAGACTATACCTTTTTGGCTGCCTTCTTTCTCGAAATGATCTTCTCACAGCTGGAGTTTGTGGCTCTTCATCTTCTGATTCCTCTTCTACTGTAGAGTCTGATTCTTCCTCCTTTAGCCCAAACTCTATCTTCTCAGGTTCCTTTGGTAAGACTTCATGTTTAATAACATCTTTCATCTCTATAGACACCACATTTCGGCTGTACATAACCTTCCTTGTTTCTGGGTTCGAAAGCTTATAACCTTTTAAACCATCCTTATACCCAATAAAGATGCACCTTTCATATTTACTATCGAACTTGGTTCTTTTCTCCTTTGGAACATGTAAATATGCATCACAACCAAATAACCTTAGATGTGAAAGACAGGGTTTCTTACTAGTCCATACCTCATGTGGAGTCTTATCCTCCAACATTGATGAAGGTGATCCATTGACCAGGTAACATGCAATATCCACCGCCTCTACCCAGAATTCATGTCCTAACCCAACACCACTAAGCATGCTTCTCGCCTTTTCCATCAACGTCCTGCTCATTATTTCTGCAATTCCATTTTGTTGAGGTGTGTATGGAGTAGTCTTCAACTGTGTTATAGCACACTTGTTATAGAACTCTTCAAATTCCTTCTTGCATAACTCGTCACCATTATCTGTCCTCAACACCTTTATCTTCTTCTCTGTCTGGTTTTCTGCCAGAGCCTTAAACTATTTAAACCTGTCAAAGACTTCAGGTTTATTCCTGAGGAAATATATCAATGTATTCATTGAGAAGTCATCTATAAATGATACATAGTACACAAATTTACCTAGTGATGGAATCGACATAGGTCCAAACACATCATTGTGCATAAGCTCTAGTGTCCCTTTCGTCCTCTTAGCACCAAAGGGGAAACTCCACTGATTTTGCTTCCCATATACACAATGTTCACAAAAATTGAAATCCAAAGAGCAATTAGACATACCTTCTACCATACCATTACCATGAAGTATTTGAAGGCCCTTCTCTCCAATATTTCCAAGCCTTTGATGCCATAGCATGGTCTTTTTTCAAGAGACCGCTAGATTTTCTACTCCACTTTTAGGAACCACAGAACTGTTGCACCCAACAATAACAGTGCTACCCAGAAGCTTATACAAAGTTCCAATCCAAACTCCTTGCATCAATACCAGTGATCCTCGAACCATCTTGCAGGTATCTTTCTCAACCACTATTTTTACACCTGCATCATCTATCTTGCTTACAAAAATCAGATTTCTAGCCAATGCAGGAATATGCAGAACACCTGGAAGTGTTGTAATCCTTCCACCTTGCAACTTCATCTTGAATTTTCCTCATCCGACAATTCTAGCCTTCCTATCATCCCCTGGGAAGACATTACCACCATCATATTTTTCATACTCGCAGAACTACTCCCTATGGGGAATGAAGTGAAAGGATGCACCTGAGTCAATCAACCATGCATCATGATCTACATGTGTACTTGAAGAAGAAGCCAAGTAAACATCCCCACTTTCATCTAAGGTGGTTTTAGCCTTTATAGAAGGAGCATCATGAGATCCTTTTACTTTCTCATAAGCTTTAGATCTACAATCCTTTTTGAAGTGCCCTTCCTTTCTGCATTTCCAGCACATCTTTACAGGTTTTCCTGGAGATTTAGATCTCCCACTCAAGGACTTGTCTTTGTTTCTATTATGGGATCATCCTCGTACATACAAGGCATCTTCATTCTGGCCCTCCATATGTTTCGTCTCATCTCCTCTGACAACAAGGATGATACTATATCATCAAACTTCAAGGTAGTGGTATTGCTACTTATTGTAGCAACCAGGCTACCCCACGAATCTGGTAGAGCACACAGCAAACTTTTGCACTTATCTTTATCTAAAATTTTATTATCAACACATAAAAACCAGCTTACTACAGTATTAAAGGCGTTCAGATGCTCTGTCATCGAGTCTCCATCCTTCATCCTCAAGTTATACATATATTTTTTCGTAGGAACAATTTGTTCACTAGAGACTTAGATTGGTGCAAAGTCCCTAAATTTTCCCATAAAGCCTTCACAGCAGCTTCCCCTAGTGCATATTGAATCTGATATAGACAACCGTATTGTACTCTTTGCTTTCCAATCCAACTTCGTCCAATCTTCATCTGACATTGTCATTGGTTTAGTACCCGGATCTACCGCAATCCATTGATCTTTATCCACAAGTAGATCCTCCATCTTTGTTGGGAACGGGATCCCTCAAAGACAGTTTTGGGGCTAAAAGCCCATGTTTTGGGTGGAATTTTGTAATAAAATTGTAAAGTCTCTACATTTTGTGGTTGCGGAGCACGAAGGTGGCATGAGTCATAAAGGGTTTTCCACCCTTAATTTTGTAAAGTAAAGTCGGCAGTAAAGATCTACCCATGGTCTGCAGACATGGGATTGTATAAAAAGAGCTAAGTAAGTAAGCTCTAAGTAGTCTTAATGAGTCATGAATTGTAGTAAGAAGTCTTGAGCGATAAGGAGAGAAGTCTAAGTTTGGGTTGTAGCGTAGGTAGAGGCTTTGCAGTTGAGTGCGTAGAGGCCCCGGGTAGAAGTCTGCAGTTGAGTGCATGAACCCTTGCAGCTGTGTGCGCAGGGGGATAGAGTCTATAATCGTCTGAGGATATCAATAAAGAGAAGTATTCTACAAATTCTGTCTTTGTTTCTTGTTAATGCATCTTGTCATATTGTGTATGAATTTCATTTATAATACTTATATGATGCACGAATGTATGTAATTATGTTGGATAATTGAACGCAAATACGGATATCTATTTACGCGGCGCTAACTGTGATTACCTAATAATATAAGATTCTTAAAGATAACTAGGCAATATGTGTAATACGTTGCCTTAGCAGCATGAAAGTATCTTGGTTAGGGCTGCGCTAAGGTCAGTCATACCCTTTCACAGAGGTATCGAAGGGAGGAATAAGCGGATAGGCAAACAGAGCCCTAGAACTTAACAACTTGCGCAAAAGCAAGAATAGAGGGAATAAACTAACATCACGACCATATCAGGGTGCACAAACTTGGTTCCATCATCCCCCATACTGCTTCGGGTGAGACTTCGATCCGTGCTCTGTGGGCCAATGCCGAAAGGGCCAATAGTGTAGGGATTTGTTTGGCTAACTAATGTTGAACCTGGATCAGGCCCCACCAAGCCAACAAATGGTTCCATTGTCAGGACCAGAATCTGCATAAGAGATGTGTGATGTCGTATCACTAGAATCCAACTAAGAAAGAGATTAGAGACTGGTTGGATAGGAAGATCCACAAATTTATGATGTAGGAGAATAGAAACTCGCGACTGACCAAGGAACAGTGGCTGGACAGGTACCTATATACAGAAATACATGAGATCAAGGCTCAATCAGAAGGAAGGTGGAGACTTGAAGGTCCTATTGTTTGGACCTCAGAGTTAGTACAGAGATTAGAAGTCTCTGAGGATAAGATCACTTGTGTTGTCGATTATTGACTCAATCACATCATAGGAGGATTTGTGACTGAATTCGCGGTCGATACCTCAGTCAACTATAGTGAGGCGGAGCGAAGTTTTTTCTAAGGTCTGCGAGGTAAGTACTTGAAATCTTTGAATACCTGGACTAAAATGTTATTGTGCGAAAAGCAGGTTATGTAGCTACCTTGATATTCGAAGCTACGCAAAGCGGAAAAACTTACGAGAACGAAGGAAGAAAGGGTCCTGAATATAGTCCATTAATTTCACCTCCACAAGGTGACGAAGAGGGAGTAGCGCAAGCTTCTCTGCGAAGTGATATTCATTTAATAATACAAGGATTCTTGTGACTGCCACCTCCACCCACACCACCTCCAATTTCACCACCATCACCTGTGACTTCACACGTACCACCTCCACCTCCATCGCGGTTCAACATGGCGAATTCATTGAAGCTGCCTTTGTTTAAAGGCTTGGGAAATGAGGACCCGAAACAGTTATGGTTCATGGTGAAAGCTGTATGGGAAGCTCAAGGTGTTACAGATGATCACTTGAGGAAGGCAACACTGGTTAGTGTGTTGTAGGATCACGCGCTAACTTGGTACATTAAGTACTCTAATGATAACCCAAACGCTAGAGTGGCAGACATCCAAACTGCGCTGAACAAAGAATTCAGTAGACCTAAATCTGAGGCACAGTCAATTATGGGGTTCAAAGAAATCACAATGAAGCCAGGCGAGACACCTTGGGAATTAGATCAGAGGTTGAAGTGTCAGATCCGCAAAGCTAATATGAAATTAACAGACGGACAACATTGCGAGTGGTTTGTGGATTCGCTTCTGCCACACCTAAGGGTTGCGTTGTCACAATAGAATATAATGGCTCAGGCAGAAGCCTTGGAGATTGTAATGAGACTGCATGAAACACCAATGCAAGATCCAAATCTGAGGGTTCAACAGATCCATGCGAAGTTGAAAAATCTTTGCTTGGAGATGCAAAGCTTGAAGTAGGACAAAATAGTTCGACCAGAGGTGCATGAAGAGGTATGGTGTCTAAAATTCAAGGGTTAGGGGCATGAAAAAGACCATTGTCTGGTCTTTACAAACTACATGACAAGAGGAGGACCAATGCCTTTAAGGCTGAAAGCTCAAGTAGGACCAAGCACGGGGCCTGCATTGTGGTGCGCTATATTTCATAGCAGGAAAACATGCCACCGATAACTGTCATTTGCTGCATAAGTTTGTATAAACGCCACAACAACTGTTCTGCAACTTTTGTAGGTCGGTAGGGCATGATGAGCGCGACTATAGAAGCTATGAATTGATGATGGACAAAGCACCCACCTACAAGGTTCAAGCAGAAACACGGACCCTTGACCAGAGCGCAGGGATGGCACAGATAGGCTTTCAAGGGCGCGGATGAGGACGAGGCGGAGGAGGACCTGGCAGAAGTCGAGGACCGCTGATTGGGTACAATTGCGGAGGAACAAGACACTATGCCCACGATTGCACTAACCCAACATGTTCGTCATGCAAATATTGCACTCTGTTTGATCGTGAGACGGAGGACTGTCCTACACTGATAGCAAGGATACACAACAAAGGGGCGCTACCACTTCAACCAATTTAGAACCTTCAAATGATGAGGTCTGAGCCTTGCGAAGAGGATCCGAATGTAAATATAGTGCTTCGAAGTGGAATTGCAACCGGAGATGATAAGGGAAAACAACTCAAAGACAACGCATGGATTCGCAAAGCTCTGACGAAGGAGGCTGACTTTGATTTGAAGCACGCATGCGAAACATTCATGGAAGGAAAGAAGAGTTTCGTTGAGGCCTCCACCTCAGGAAGCAAGGATAAGCCCGATCAGGAGATGGACTCTTCTATGCTTACAACCTTCCTAGAAACCTGCATGAAGTTGTTGCGTGATAGCAAGGTTGTGAAGGGATTGCAGGAGCTTATAAATAGATGTGTCGGAAACACTCCAGGTGAACTGTGCGTGGTACGAAAGATTGGTAAGCATAAAACAAGGATAGGATGGGAGATGAGACTGACCGCACATATAGGAGAGTATGAGATGGATCAGGTTATTTTGGATCTAGGATCAGACGCAATGTCCTACCAAAACAGACTTGGGAACGGATGGGAAGACCCACGCTACAGTGGTCTCCGATTTAGTTAAGGATGGAAAATCAACAAAAGATCATCCCCATGGGGCGGCTGCAAGGGGTGACTGTAGATATTAAAGGTGCGAGCGCACTAGCTGACTTTGAAGTAATAGAAATTGTGGATGATAGTAACCCCTACACTGCGTTCCTTGGAATTGATTGGGCTACTGATATGAACGGGGTAATCAACCTAAAGAAGCGAAAGATGATATTTGAGAAGAAGTCACTCCGTGTAATAGTACCCCTAGATCTTGCTGAAGGATCACGTTATACTGAACCAGTCCTGGATTATGAGAGTGACGATGATCTGGATTGTATCTATAAGATAACCGTGCAAAACCAAGATTGGGTGAATCCAACAGTGGATGGATGAATTACATGGGATCTCGAGAGTTCCTACACCTTAGACTCTGATGAAGAACTAGAGTGTTGATAGAATTGGTTACATGAAGTAACCACACTGAGCTATAACAGGATGACCCGGTCGTTGCACTGTGTCGTCAGAGGTAAGAAATCTGCCCACTTATGATGGCCTGAATGATGTCGATATATTTTTGGATGCATTTGAGAGGGAGGTACCAGAGAAGCAATGCTTCGAAGCTTTGGACTGGACACTGTGCGCTACGCCCGCAAGGTGGTGGGGTACGCACAAGGGAGGCTTTGATGATTGGCGCGAGTGTAGACAGATGATGAGAACACGCTTTGGGAAGCCGAAGGTATGAATAATAGAAAAATATGATGGGCAGGATGATCCGCGCGTGCACTTGGCCAAATGGGCTCAAGATTATGGAGAAAGGCCCCAACCTGAATGAGTGCACTTGTTTTGTCACACCCTGGATATCATCTCGATGAACTGGTACTTAGAAACAGAGCTCCGCCATGGTACAAGTGAATGGGATATTCTGTGAGGGATTCATAATGACATT
>APFE031429361.1:141682-151761 GCA_000404065.3 Pinus taeda | reverse complement strand
CTGGTCAATAAGCCTGTGTTGGGGGGGGGGGGAATTTACAGATGGTTGCTATTGTTCCAGGAGTATGATTTTGGAGTTATTGTGAAGCCTCAATGACTAAACGCGGGACCCGACCATCTGTTGCGCATCGAAACAGGGGAAGAGCCAACTAATTTTGAAGAATGATTGCCTAACGTGCAGCTATTTACAGTGCATGTCGTGGATGGTCATTTTGAAGATATCATACACTTCTTAAAGACAGAAACTACCCCGGAAGGATACACCATCCAACAAAAAAGGAGTTAGTGGTGAGAGCGACAGACTTTTCTATCATTGTCGGGCATCTGTATAAAATGGGGTCCGATGAGATATTGCGACGATATGTACCGGAGTTTAAAAGGAGCAGTATCCTCGCGGAAGCTCATGGGGATGTCGTGGGAGGGCATTATGCAGGGAGAGCGACTACGCAGAAGATTCTATGCGCAGGGTTGTGGTGGCCAACCCTCCATCAGGATTCGAAAGCATACTGCAAAGCGTGTGATGTGTGTCAAAGGACTAGCAGGCCATCGTGGAGGGGTGAGTTGCCTTTGAATCCACAGATGACATTAAAACCCTTTGAGGAATGGTCGATAGATTTTATGGGACCCATCCAGCCCCAAGGAAAGATGAGAGCAAGGTACATTATCACAACGATGGAGTATTTCACTCGATGGGTGGAGGCACAGTCGATGAAGGATTGCACAGGTGCGACTACTGCAAAGTTCCTCTTTGAATATGTACTGATGCGATTCGGGTGTCCAAAGATTTTGATGAGTGATCGTGGCACACACTTTCTGAATGAAACAATCAACGCGCTAACAGAGGAATTTTAGGTATATCACCAGAAGAGCACACCTTATCACCCGCAGGCTAACGAGACAGTGGAAGCATTCAATAAAGTGCTAAAGAACACATTGACCAAGGTTTGCAACGCTCAACGAAGTGATTGGGACCTACGCATACCCACAGTCCTATGGGCCTATTGGACGACATGCAAGAAGTTGACTGAACAAACACCCTTTAGGCTTGTATATTGTGTTGAAGTAGTGATTCCCATGGAATACATTGTGCCTAGTTTTTGCATAGCGGCACTCACGGGCATGACTGATCGCAGAGCCCTAGAAGAGAGGCTCACGTAGCTGGCTGAGCTTGAGGAGGAGAGATTTCTAGCTGGATTTCATCAACAGGTCCAAAAGCAGCGTGAAAAAGCATGGCATGATCGACACATTAAGCTGCGCACCTTTAAGGTAAATGACCTGGTTTTGTTATATGACAACAAGTTTGATAAATTTCCAGGGAAATTCAGAATGCACTAGTTAGGGCCCTATGTCATTAAGGAGATTACCGATGGAGGAGTGGTGCAGCTGGTCAAATTGAATGGATATCCCTTCCCAGGAAAGGTGAATGCCAGTCACTTGAAGCCATACACCAATGGTCCAGCCATGTGACTATATGAATCTAGCACAGTCTTAGCACTCCAAGCAACTGAAAGGAGGTGCAGGACTATAAACTACACTGGCCATGTTGGGGAGTTGCACGATTGGAGGATTGTGTGAAGCAAAGAAGTGTCATAGGGTTCGCGACAGCGCGAAGGGAGCTACAATACCTAGGGATAAATCACGCAGGTCGGCCGGAAAGTGACCGTTAAAATCATTGTTCATGATTTGACGGTAGAAATGCGGCCAAATGGAGTGGGCGGTCGACATTTAAGACAAAATGTATGGGGTAGATCCTTGAAAATCTACCGCCAATCCGACATTAATGAACCGAATTTGGGGGGAATGGTCGGATTTGAATTCAAAATGCCCTATGAATTACAAGTGGCTGTCTAACGAAAAAAACTTGGCATTTTGAGAATTGAGTTGTTGAGCCCTCAGGCACACATGAATCATGAGCACTACGAACTTTTGATAGCCAGTTTAATATTTGAGACATTGCTGAATGAGACATAGGAGTTATTGCAGAACATCATGTCGGCGCCCACAAAAGCTATATATACCGAAGCAGAGGATTCGGTGCCAGAAATTGAGATGGAGGCAGAAGTAGTTTCTCCAGAGGTTGCCGAAGTATTAGCGGAAGTCCCCAAATCACCGAGGAAGCCAAGACCAAAGCCGACCCCAACTAAGGAGACTAGGAAGGACAAAAGGGCAAGTAGCCTGTAATACCATTGTGCGCATCACCAAGAAGAAACCCATCGAAGCCTACCGCACAAGAGAAGGGAAAAGCCATCAATTTAGAGCCGGAGGAGGGCAAAATCGAAGACATCCCGGTGGATGATGAGGATGTGGGAGTAGATGTGGAGGAAGTTGAGGACAAGGCCAAGGTGCCAAAAGATATTGATGAGAGAAAGACCCCCTTGCAAACCCCTCTATTGTTGGATGAGATTGTTTTCGAAGGACCGTGCTTGGCGCGAGATCCGCTGTTAAAACTCGAGGACTGGGACTTGGTTGATCATGAGAAGTTTCCACACCTAGCGACCGAGTATCTAATGTGTCGCACCATTGATACAACCACTGGAATGACCGCGTTGGAGCCACGGAGGTGGCTCAGAGGAGTAGAGAACGCAGGGTTGCTCAACCTGCTTTGGGTGTCGCACTACAACCGCACCCTGGTTATAGTATTGCTTATCAAGCAGCTGCTATGCTTGGTGCATGATGGGTGTCTGTGGCTGGAGGAGCCAATACCCATCACTGACAGATTGATCCACAGGATCATGTGATTGCTCTACACAGGAGAAAATCTAGCCATGATATTTTTGGCGGAAAAGGTGGTGAGTAGGCCATCACGAAGGCCATGAAAGAGAAGTTTTAAGTTGGTAAAGAAGTTGCGTGGATATGTCATATCCAACATCTGTGACCCTGCTGTAAAGGTGGCTACGCAAATTTTAGCAGGGAAGGTCATGAGTAAGTATCGCGCTGATGAGGTGTTGGTGCCTGTCATTGCGCTAACAGCCAGTGTGTCGAAGGAGTCCAGTTCAATTGGTCAGACTATCTTTGCGGAGAGTTCCTAGCAAACTGTTACAAGGCACAGGAGCTCAGCAAGACGTTTCACTACGTGTGGCTCTTGCTGTCGATTGTGCTGGTAGCATGGGAGCTACCAGAGAATAGCCAATTCCCTTCGGTCATGCCAAACCTACCAGAAGCAACGAACTATGCTTTGTTATGGGTGACCAAGGAGGCGTAGCGAATCAAGGACAACAAGATCTTCTAGATCTTGATGGAGATGAAAATTCGCATGGCCATCAATCGCAAACCGTGGATGTCACCTGCGGTGTTTTCCAACCTGCAGGGCTACGTAGAGTTCAAAGCAGATTTTCACCATGTGACCATCAGGGCGCGGAAGGACCCTACATAGAAGTGGTATGACTTGCCTTACCTGGCAATGGATGACGCCATTGATGCGGAACTTGATCGATGTCTAGCAGAGTGGCACACCACAACAGACTTGGAGGTGGGAGGAAGTAATTTTGTTGTGCAAAGAAAGAAGGAGGATGCCAAGCTAAAAATGACGTAGCTGGCCGAAAAGAGAAAGAAGGAGGTCACTGACAAGGCCTAGGCAGAGCGCGATGCCGCTCAGTGGATAGAGAAGCAAACAGGTGGAACAGACAGAGGCTCTGACAAAGGTGCGAGGTCGCCTTCACCTGAGACAGAGGAGGAGACAAACGAGCAGACAAAACAACAAGGTGCGGACCCTCAGGTGACGTCCGCCCGCATGAAGCGTCCAAGGGAGCAGGAGAAAGGAGGGTCCAAGAAGAAATCAGAGGCTACTAAAACATCGGTGGACCCAATCACCCTCACCGAGGGTGATTTGCATGACATCGATGACAAGGTGCGGGATGTCACCACGAAGGCCCTACAACAGTTTGAGGAGAAGCAACAACTAGTATTGGGGGCTATCCAGACATGTCTACAGGAGTTACAGACCCATGCGACATAGGTTGGCACGGTGTCTACCAACCTTGCTATCGACACTTCAGAAGCTACCGAGATGTTGCACGCGAAGGCCTACAGCGCGATAGAGCTGCTTGATGGAGCAATGACCATGAAGAATGAAGCTAATAGGCCCACTGTCTGTGCCCTCAAGAGAGTAGGGTTGAATTTGGCAATGCTCCTTGGTGAAGTGCTCCACCTCTTGCAGGATGGAGTGATTGCAGAGCGAAGGGCCTGTGAGCACTATGCCCTCTAGGTAATTAATGAACAACATATTAACAATGAGTAGATGGCACTACAACGAGATTTCTCCATCACTGCTGTGACCAAGGCGACCAACTAGAACAAGCGTATAATGCAGGTCATCGAGGAGGCATGTCGAATGGTCCTAGAGTTGGCCATTCCTAAGGAAGAACCAATTGAGGTGCTCATCTGTAAGCTAGCCACGGGGGTGTGTGACCCTCGTATAGAAATGGAAAGGGTTCAGTTGGAGTTGAGATCATAGAGTGACAGTTGAAGGCTGAGCCTTCAACTCCGCCAGAAGTAAATGAGCAGCGGGCGACTGCTGTCACAAAAGCAATATGGCGGTTGATAGTGCAATAGCAGACTGCACACAACTTTTTGAGCAGCCATTTGAGGTCCTGACAAGCTTGCAGGAGAACCTTAATGTACACAGCTGGAGACAGAAGTGCGCAAGCTACAACAATGCTATGATGAGGTCAAAGGCATAGCGCGAGCAGTCGTGCTCACACAGAGATTAGCGAAGCTGCAGGAGGCCAAGCAGCTAAAGGAACATGTGAATGCAGTGTTGCACAAGGAAGCAATGTTGAAGGCATGACTGAAGCCCTGGATGGACGAGGCTTACACGGTGATAACCTCTATTGAAGGAAAGCTTGTGACTTTGCAAGAAACTTAGCAAAAGCTTTAGGCCGACAGTTCTGGAGTAGTGACCAAACAAATGGTGGAAGATGCGAAGCAGGTGGCCGCACAGTGCACGACCGAGGTTGCGGTTATAAGGGTCGAGTTGGGAGGTCTTTGCACTAAGATCTTTGCGCCTGCCGAGTGACTCGAGGGTAAGTTCGATGTTTGTGTTGGGGGCCTGTTGGGAATGGGATCCCCCAAGGACAGTTTTGGGGCCATGTTTTGGATCGAATTTTGTAATAAAATTGTAAATTCTTCGCATTTTGTCGTTGCGGAGCGCGAAGGTGTCATGAGCCATAAAGAGTTGTTTGCCCTTAATTTTGTAAAGGAAATTCGGCTGTAAAGATCTACCCATGGTCCGCAGACCATGGGATTGTACAAAAAGAGCTAAGTAAGTAAGCTCCAAGCAGTCTTAATGAGTCATGAATTGTAGTAAGAAGTCTTGAGTAATAAGGAGAGAAGTCTAAGTTTGGGTCGTGGCGTAGGTAGAGGCTCTGTAGCTGAGTGCACAGAGGCCTAGGGTAGAAGTCTGCGTATGAGTGCGCGAACCCCTGTAGCTGTGTGCATAGGGCGGATAGAGTCTGTAATTGTCTGAATATATCAATAAAGAAGTATTCTACAAATTCTATGTCTTTGTTTCCTGTTAATGCATCTTGTCATATTGTGTATGAATTTAATTTATAATACTTATATGATGCGCGAATGTATGTAATTATGTTGGATAATTGAACGCAAATACGAATATCTATTTACGTGGTGCTAACAGTGATTATCTAATAAGATAAGTAAGATTCTTAACATAACTAGGGAATCTGTGGAATACGCTGCCTTAGTAGTGCGAAAAAGTATCTGAACCGAAGGTTAGGGTTGCGCGAAGGTCAGTCGTACCCTTTCACATAGGTATCGAAGGCAGGAATAAGGGGCTAGGCAGATAGAACCCTAGAACTTAACGACCTGTGCGAAAGCAGGAATAATAGGAATAAACTAACATCATGACCATCTCAGGGTGCGGAAACTTGGTTCAAACATCCCCCCATACTGCTTCGGGTGAGACTTCAGCCCGCGATCCACGGGTTGATGCTGAAAGGGCCAGTAGTGTAGGGATTTGTTTGGCTAACTAATGTTGAACCTGGGTCAGGCCCCACCAAGCCAACAATCTTAGTTTCCACAACTCAAAACTTTGACCATTAAATTTCTCGATCTCTATCTTTCCACTTCTTGCCATCTTCTTTCACCACAAGAATCAATCCTGCAGATCTCCCACAGAAAGGCATCCCCTTAAACCCAAAACAACTCTGATACCAAATGTAGGTTTTAACCCTATACAGAAATCACCTGCAAACGAATTCTTAAAAATAGGAAATAAACAATGGCGAGAGCTTAAAACATAAAACATATATACACAAAAAATTTCCCCTGGATCCCAAAATTGGGACTACCATATTAATTTTTCATTATATTCCTTTCAATTTTACAACACACACACACACACACACACACACACACATATAGATATATACATGTTGAAGCATTCATAAACCCCAATCCATTAACCCTGGATTAGAACATAACCGTAGTTCCCTTGACCAAATCTACAAAATACCATAGGTAAAAAACTATCATGCCCAAAACCATGTGCAAAATCCATGCACAAAACCATAGGTAGGTCCGCCCACGTAATATAGGGTACAAACAAATTTCCTGGGCATTGCCTCGGACCCCGTAGAGGGGCGATACCACCCCGCTCTAACCCTTGCATCGCACGTGGAGCTAGTCGTGGAAAGAATATAATACACAACCAACGCACAATTACTAGTGAGGAATTTCCCAATTAAATATGGGCTAATTCCCAAGGGAATAATGCAAGGAAGTAGGGGCTTCGCAGACAACAAATTTGGCTATGTATTGGCTTGAGCTGGTTTGTGAAGCAGTGAGTGAGATTGTACTTGTGCAGAGATTGTTCGGGTTGAACAAACATTGTATTTTATTCTTAGATATTCTAGTTAATGCAATATACAGATAACAAGGATTTTTCGCTGAGGCTTTCCCCAAAAAAAAACCGACAATTACCTTTTTGCCCCCTGCTACTTCATCCATGTCTTCCATGACTATGTACTTCAATTTCCTTTTATGGTTGGGTGAGAGCTAAATTTACCAAATGGACCATAGAGTGAGATTCATCATGCTTCTTAGTTGATACATGAAACAATGGGTGGCATAATTCTTAGACTATAATCTCCAAAGTAGTAATAGCTTTTCTATTGTTTTTCTATTGTGAAAGGGCACCTATAATGATATCCACCTTGATATTGGAGCTATTTTTATACACTAAAAACTCACAAAAGGTGAATACTAAGTGCAACCCTATTCCTTTATGGAGTCCCCATATCTCTACAATGCTTCTCTAGTCTCCCTGAGATCTTGGTAATCCATGGACTCGTTTTTCATGGCCTAGGTTTGACTTAGAGGAAAAAGTCCCTTGAACTTAGAATATTTTGACTTGAGGCATGGTTCAATCTAAATGGGGAAAAAAGTACTTCGGGTTACTCGATGATGACCAAGTCACCTTAAGTCAAATCATATTGTAGCTCCCAAAGTTGAAGAACCATAAAACTTTCTAGAATTCACATTCAATAAAGAGGTTACCTCCATTATGACTATGCCTCTGTGTATCAACTCATGGGAAAACCCATTGTGCCTCAATCTAAGGAAACTAGGTGAATGCCACCAAAATTCATTCAACAAGGACATTGTAGTCAACTAAGGATGGAAAAAAACTACTCTGAGGTGTTAATAACCCACATACTTTTAAACAAGCTTAAACCCCCTGTTAGCTCTGCTATATAACGATGATTCCCTAAGGTCACAAACAAACTCAGTCTGCTTGGTTGTGCTCACAAGGATTCCACATCGGTCACTTTCTCCTTCCTTCCTTCACTTCGCTTATTCTCCTTTACCTCTATTTCCTCTGTTTTTCCTCTAAACCCGACATAAACCCCTTTCACTTTAAGCCTTGAGCGCAAAGGCCTAAGCCCACCATAGAACCTCACCCATATAACCCCGCGCGCTCATAAATCCCTTTCTTAATCTCCACCGTTGATCACCCCACCGATCTAACGACTCCCCTCGCGCCCGATAAAGCAACCTGCGCGATCATTCCTCCATCGTCCGATCACTTCTGAAAAGATCCAACGGCCTTTGCACTTATCGCGCCGTCCACTCAATCGAACGTTAGCGTGCGATGAGAGCGGTTTTTCTCTCTTATCCGCCACTGTGTGTCAATCGATGAGTGGTATCGCGCGAATTCGTCCTTTTACCGCTTTATTTCCAAAGGCAGTGCAATCAATACCATTTATCGCCTGGTCAAACCGCCCACCCGTTAAAACTCCAGCGTAGCTCCATCTCCTGATCACCGTTCGATCTGGCCGCCTAAGGTCTAACGGCCCGAATTCGACCCACTCCCATCTCGGCCAATATCCTCCGCCGATCCATCTTTGCCGTCCGTTTCCTCGATCCGACGGCCATCCTTTCTGTTTGTCCTTATCGTCCACTTGCCCATGCAGTCCACGTCCTTTGACCACTCCGTTTGCCCGAAGAAGGAAGGTGACCAGCTTGTCAGTACCAATCACAGCCGCCCCCCAACAACCATCTTTAACAAACAGCATGGCCAAGGGTGAAAAGGACAGAGCACGACCCTGTAACTGCATTCATCAGTTATGGAACTTCAGCGGTACGAACACTCCAACTGCCTAAAGAGGACAGCACAACACCTTAGCAGATCAGATTCATCCACTACAGCAAGCAAACACATTCTGAGACTCCATCAGGCAGTTAAATGTAGTTGGTGGTCAATTATGACCCCTCTATACCTAAATGGCCAAGTGCCCTTGTAATTCAGATCTCTAAATACTAAAAAACAAGATGTAATCAGGTTGATGGTTCGTGGTCGGCATTCTGATGTAAGGTTCAACTTCTGGATACTATAGATATTTTATCACTTGTAGCTTCTTGTCTTCATTTTCAGCTAATACAAGCTTCTTTTGCTGTTAACTGCTCACTTTCCATTTTCCTTTGTTCCAAACTTGTGCCTGATATATTGTGTCATTGATCTTTGAAGTTTAGCGTCAAATGACTGTCATCTCATATCTGTGTTAGATTGTGGAATGTATCATTGAACATGTTACTTAGGTTTATTTCTTTCTAATGCAAGAGAGCTGTCATGCTGTGCATGCATTAGTAGAATAGATTTTCAAGTTTCTTTACTAGTTGCAGTCGGCCATCACATGGTCTTGTGTATCTGTTGGTGTGGCTAGTATTCTCCATATTCACCCAATATCTAAACTATGAGCATTTGGTGGTCTAAAGCCTTGTAGTCTGGGGGTGTTCACGCATGTCTAGAGTGAGGCAAAATAGAAGTGGTCATCTGGCTTAGACAAGCTTCAACCCTTCCATTGAACCTAGAACCCTGCAACAATAAGTTGAATTTATATGTTACTAGGCATCTTCGAGCTACAACCTAGGAGAGTTTCTTGGAATCCTAACATAATTGGCGCCGTTGCCAGGGAAAGGAGATTGAAGCTCAGCTTTCCTAGGAGAACGACACAGATCCATCTTTGATGATAGACAAAGTCTGGACACATTTTTCGGGTGTAATCATCTATCTAGCGACTCTACTGGAGGACCAACCTTTGGCAACTCCACATCACAGTTCTGGCTCAGTCTGTGAGGCATACTCAGAGAAATCCTCAAAAATCACCAACTAACCCAGTGCCTGACCTTGAGAAGATTGTCAAGCAGAGAAAAACATCACAAAAAGGAGCATCAAGATCAGGTAAGCCTAAACAGTCTTATGTATCTTTGCAAGAAAGGCTCGTAGCTGAGCATGTACCTGTTGAGAATATAGAGCTTAGCATTATCGGTGAAGAAATACTCCCAAACATTCCTAAAGCTGTTATGAAACTAGCTCACAAAAAGATAGAAAAAATAGATCAATGTCTTATAATTCAGCCTCTTCAAGGTGGCAACCTCCTTTACATTACATAAATGAAAAATTCTTGGATGATTCAAATGACAAAACCTCCTTTCTATATCTAGGAGTCTAAGGAGTCACAATATAACCCAGCCGACCTAACAATAATAATATAAAGCCACAAAAATAACAATAGAGGGATTCTATGGGGCACAATAATAACAATATGGGGATAATAGGGG
>APFE031429361.1:55351-115239 GCA_000404065.3 Pinus taeda | reverse complement strand
CCTGATACCACTGATCCGGATTTAAACAAGAACGCAACAAATTACAGAGATAACCATATACACAAATATGCAGCGGAAATAATACTTCATTTCATTAATGGAAAATACTGAAATATGCTTACAATCAGAAATGGAAATAAACTAGCTAGGGCGATGGTAGCTATCTCTGAGAAGAGATGTGTGGGCTACATGCCTCTGAAATGACTTACAATGAGGCTCGAAGGCCTATTTATTGTTGAGAAACAATGAAAAACCCTTAACATTCCAAAACCTAACCCTAGGAGATGAAACGCCAAACTGTTGGCCCCGTTTGGGGGTAAGTTGGTACATCAACTTCCCGGGGTCGTAACTTTAGCATATGATCTCCGTTTGACGCGTACAATAGCTCATTAGAAAGATCTATGCGAGCACTATCATTGTTGGAACGTCAACACTGGTCCATGTTCCATGGACCTGTGTTGCCCCTGGGATCCCAAAAAACGTCGTTTAGGGCCTCAAAACGGCTCCGGAAGTTCAGGACCCGAAAAACTGCTAAAAATAGTAAGTTGTGCTACAATTAAGGAAACTGAAAATGCTGAGAAAGACAATGGTGGGGGTCCATGTGGACTTGGCAGGTGGCCACCAATATCCACCTGGATCAGTAACAGCTGAAGAACACCTTGAGTCTTTTTATAACTACGCTGATAACCTAGATATCAATGAAGATGATGTGTGGATGAGGGTATTTGTCCAAAGCCTTGATGGAGAGGCTAGAAAATAGTTCAGAGAGCTGACCCCTAGGTCTATAATAGACATTGAAGCATTAGATGATGTGTTTTTAAAGCATTGGGGAGATAAGAATGACCCACTATATTACCATAGTGAGTTTGGAAACCACAAGAGGGAAAATGGGGAATCATTGTCTGATTTTAATAAAAGATTCAATCATATGTATAGTAAGATACCAGCTGAAGTAAAGCCTACCCCCACCTCTGCCAAACTTACCTATGCTAATGCATTTGATTCTGATTTCCGACTGTTATTAAGAGAAAGAAGATGTGCTACCCTAGTTGAAATGCAAGATGCAACCTTAGAGGTGGAATCCAATATCATGGTCACAGAGAAACTAAAAGGCCATACTGATAGAAGAAGGCAGAGAGGTGAGGCTTCTTCTTCTTCTGCTTCATCTTTTGAGCCCAAAATAGATAAAATGACTAAAATGATAGAATCACTGGCTGCTGAAATATCCAAACTAAAGGTTGAGCAGAGTTCTGGGAAATCAGGGCTGCCTAGCACCTCTGCTCCAAGAAATCCCAATCCATTCAGAAGAGCAAATGAACAATTGCATACCATTCAGAGGGGCAAAGAGGCTAGTGAAGAACAAAGGGTTAAGACTCCTTTCTATAACGTAGTCATGGAGGAGGAACAGTTTGATGAAGAGGATGAGATTCACTGCATGGAAGAAAAGGGTAGTGCTACCTTTTTTACATTCGCTGCCTATGAAGAGTCATTACTCCAGGACTAGACCAGTCAAGAGTGGGACATAGGAGCTGTGCTACAGACTGGAGACTAACAAAGATATAATTTGAGGTCAAGAACGAGCAATGTCAAAGAGAATCCTTCCCAAAGAGCTACTATTACCATAGAGCTGCAGACGAGCAAACAAAAAAGACCAGCAGCTGACCCCATCATCCTCAAAGCACCAACTCAAGAGGTAAGAGGTCCTAAAAAGTCCCCTTTCCCTTTTAGTTTTGAATCAGAAGTCCATAAACTTAAAATATCTGTGCCTCTAATAGAACTTGTAAAGAGTGAGGCCTTTAGAAAACCTATCCTTGAGGCCCTTGAGCTGAAAGCCACACAAGCCTTCACTAACTATGTGAATTTGCAAGATGATAAACTTGCAGTTGTGCTTAGCCCAATGACTGAACCTGCTGATGATAATTCTCCATCATTTTATGTCTCCTTGACCATTCATGACAAAATCCTCCACAACTATTTGCTGGACATCGGTGCCAGCCATAATCTGATGCCCAAAGCTGTCATGGAAGAGTTAGGCCTTGATATCACAAGACCATATCACAATTTATTCTCCTTAGATTCAAGAAAGGTGAAATGTCTGGGGTTAATCAAAGATTTGGCTATTACCCTAATTCAGCTGCCCATGAAGAGCATGATGATGGATATTGTGGTAGCAGATGTCCCCCCTAAGCTTGGTATGCTGCTGTCCAGAGGGTGGATTAAAAGGCTGGGTGGGACATTACAAAATTATTTATCTTATGCCACTGTCCTAGTTTTTGGAGGAGAAAGCAAAAGACTATACAGAGAGGCCCAACTAGCCTATATCATCAATGACGAGAGGAACCCCTCTAATCATCCCATTTAAGCTATGGATACTGACTTTGGGGCATGTATTCTCCAAATTGAAGAATCCCATAAGGCCCTGGTGTAGCTTAAGAGAATAGTAGGTCAGGCCATGGAAGAAGAGGGAACACAAGCTTGGGACATGTTCTTTGATGGAGCTTGTTCAAGGGAAATTGCAGGAGCAGGAGTGGTGCTAGTGTCTCCAAAACAAGGAAGCACACATTTGTGTTTCAAGTTGACTTTTCAGGTCACCAACAATATAGCAGAGTATGAGACTTTGATATTGGGCTTAAATGCTGCCAAAGACAGAGGAATCAGAAATATAAAGGTGTTTGGAGATGTTGATCTCATCATTCAGCAAGTGAAAAAAACATTCCAAGCAAGACACCCAAGGCTGAAAGCATACAGAGATGAGGTATGGAGACTCAAAGATTCTTTTGATAGTTTTTGTATCTCATATATCCCTAGAGTCAAAAATCAGCTCGCTGATTCCCTTGTTGTGTCTGCTATTCATCCCTCCCATGCCTCCTAGGTTGGTTTATGAAGTCCAAATAAAATATAGACCATCCTTGCTTGATAATGTCCAACATTGGAAAGTCTTTGAGGATAATGATGAAGTAAATAGGTTTTTGCAAATCATTGGTGAATTTTCTAAAACGCAAATTGACCAAGAAAATGAAGTCTTGGAGGAAAGCCCCAAGCCCCAAGCCCCAAACCCTAACTAAAGAACAAAATTGGCCGAGACAACATCGTTCAGTTGCCTAGCAATTATATACCTAAAGGCCTAGTTCCCTTAGAGAAGCTATTTGACCAGAATGATGCGCCTTGTAAGGCTGCCCAAAAAGAAGATCAATTTGCAGTCCATAAGCATAACATAGAGAGCCCAGATCATCCAATATATATAAATATGTCCAGTCATTTGTCTGTTGCCCAAAGTTCTGAATACTGCACCTTGATGAAGCAATTTACTGATATCTTTGCCTGGGAATATAGTGACCTCAAAACTTACGACAAAAAGATCATCCAGCATAAGATCCCCTTGGAGAAAGACATTATCCTTTCAAGCAGAAGCTGAGACCTATAAATCCTTTGCTTCTTCCTCTGATTGAAAAAGAAATCAAAAAGTTGTTGGCTGCCAAAATCACAGTCCCTCTGAGATATTCAAAGTGGGTAGCCAACTTGGTAGTGGTGAGGAAGAAAAGTGGAGAAATCAGGCTCTGTGTTGATTTCAGAAATCTGAACAAGTGTTCCAAAAAAGATAATTATCCTCTGCCCAAGATGGAACATTTGTTGCAGAAAGTCTCAGAAGCCAGAGTGATGTCTTTCCTGGATGGGTTTTCAGGGTATAACCAAGTTGCTGTACACCCAGATGATCAGGAAAAGACAACATTCACCACTCCTTGGGGCACTTTTATGTATTCCAAGATTCCTTTTGGGCTGATGAATGCTAGAGCCACCTTTCAGAGAGCTATGGACATAGCATTTGTAGGGGAGAAGGATAAGTTTGTCCTTGTCTACCTAGATGATATAACAGTATACTCCAGTAGCCATCAAGACCATTTGCGACATTTGAAGAAGGTGTTTTTGAAGTGCAGGAGGTTTGGGATATCAGTCAATCCTAAAAAATCACAATTTTCTTTAGAAGAGGGCAAGCTCCTTGGACACATTTTTTTCGTTGCACGTGTCAAGATTGACCCAGAAAGAGTAAAAGCAATACATACCTTGTTTGTACCAAGATAAAAAAAGGACTTCCAATCCTTTCTGGGGAAAATAAATTTTATAAGGAGGTTCATTCCTAATTTTGCATAACTAGTAAAACACATCACCTCCATGCTAAAAAAGGGATCAGAGATCGACTGATGCAACAAGAAGATCTTTCGCAGCCATCAAAAGAGCCATTATGGAAGCTCCCACTTTAATTAGCCCAGACTATAACAAGGAGTTCCATATATTTTAATTTGCCTCAGGTGACACCCTTGCAACAATTTTATTAGAAAAAGATGATGAGGGTTCAGAACATCCAGTGGCATTCTTCAGCAAAACATTAAGGGACGTTGAACTAAGGTATGATCTCATAGAAAAACAGGTATATGCTCTTATCAAATCCTTGAAAGCTTTCAGGATATACATTTTTCATTCCAAGGTAATTGCGTATGTTCCCTCTGCTTTAGTAAAAGATATCCTAACGCAACCAGATGTTGATGGAAGAAGGGCTAAATGGATTGCAAATCTCATTGAATTTAACATAGAATTAAAGCCCACCAAGCTTGTCAGAGGTCAGGATCTTGCGAAACTGATGGCTGAAGAAAATTGCAGGATGCTGGACATGAATTTGATAAGCACAATTTCAGAGGATGGACAGGAAAAAGAGCCAACAGAAGGACAGAACCACTTATTGGAAGAAAATCTAGCTTCTTGTGAATGGTATTCTACCATAGCTCAATTTTTGTTGAAGCTAGAAGTTCTTCCAGGCTTAAGTTCAAGTCAAGCCAGAACTGTCAAGCTCAGAGCAGCCAAGTATTGCATTCATGAAAACTTGTTGTATTGGAGGGATCCATCTGGAATCCTTCTAAGGTGTTGGACAAAGAACAATCCATGGAGGTCATGCATCAGTTTCGTTCCAGCGTATGTGGAGGACATCACTACTGGAAAACCACAGCCCACAAGATCCTCAGAGCTGGGTATTATTGGCCCACTTTGTTTTCTGATGTCTTTTCATTTGTAAAATCTTGTGACAAGTACCAGAGATTTGAAGGAAAGCAGCAATTGAAGTCTTTACCCTTGAAGCCAATAAATGCCTGTGGCCCTTTTCAGCAATGGGGTTTATATTTCGTAGGGGAAATTAATCCACATTCCAGGGGCAAACACAGATGGATCTTAGTAGCCACTGACTACTTCACTAAATGGATTGAAGCCATCCCTACCAGGAAAGCTGATCACCAAGTGGTCATGAAACTTTTGATAGAGAACATCTTCACTAGGTTTGGCTGTCTACATAAATTGGTTACAGACAATGCAACAACTTTCAGAGCAAAAGAGTTGGTAGACATGTGTGACTCAATGGGCATTAAGCTAGTGCATTCCACCTCATATTATCCCCAAGGTAATGGTTTAGCGAAATCGTCTAATAAGAGCCTGATAAGGAAAACCAAAAAGCTGTTGGAGGACAACAAGAGGAACTAGGATTCCAAGCTGAAGTTTGCATTATGGGCTGACATGGTAACTACCAAGAAATCCATAGGGAACTCTCCATTCAAGCTGGTATATGGCATTGAGGTTGTATTCCCAATTTAGTTGACCCTCCCTGTGGCAAAATTCCCGCAGGAAGAGCAGAATAAGGAAGATGACATGGCAAGGATAATTCGTGACCTGGCTGAAGTGCATCAAATCAGAGGTCAGTTGGTTGAAAAGTCTGCAACACATCAAAAGAGGATCAAGGAAGCCTTTGATAGAAAGGCAAAGATAGACAGTTTTGAAAACTTGGTGCTCAAATGGGATGCACTGAAGGAAAAGAAAGGCAACCATGGGAAGTTCGATGCTTTGTGGACTGGACCTTTTATCATCACTCAAATCTACAAGAACAACACTTTCATGCTACAAAGTGTGGAAGGAGAGACAGTTTTTGATGGCCCAGTTAATGGGCAATTTTGAAAATTTATGTCGTTTAAGGTCTTCAGGCCTTATTGTTGTAAATATGTTATTTTTACCAGGTTTTAGTGTAGGCTTAATTAGACTCCATGCCCAATGGAACACTAGGGAATGTTGCTGATATTGTTTTGTAGGAAAGGAAGTGGTCTACGGTTCTTGAGACCTCACAGGGAGGATCTCATCCCCAGAAGGAGCGAGTGTTAGCTTTGCTATATAACGATGATTTCCTAAGATCACAGGCAAACTCAGTCTGCTTGGTTGTGCTCACAAGGATTCCACATCGGTCACTTTCTCCTTCCTTCCTTCACTTTGATTATTCTCCTTTACCTCTGTTTCCTCTGTTTTTCCTCTAAACCCGACATAAACCCCTTTCACTTTAAGCTTCGAGCACAAAGGCATAAGCCCACCATAGAACCTCACCCATATAACCCCGCACGCTCATAAACCCCTTTCTTAATCTCTGTCGTTGACCACCCCATTGATCCAACGGCTCCCGTCACGCCCGATAAAGCAACATGCGCGATCATTCCTCCACCTTCTGATCACTTCCAAAAAGATCCAACGGCCTTCGCACTTATCGCATCGTCCACTCAATCACACGTTAGTGCGCGATGAGAGCGGTTTTTCTCTCTCATCCATCGCTACATGTCGATCAATGAGTGGTATCGCGCGACCTCGTCCTTTTACTACTTTATGCCCAAAGGCGGTGCGATCAATACCGTTTATCGCTCGGTCAAACCGCCCACTCGTTAAACTCCCATGCAACTCCATCTCTCGATCACCGTTCGATCTGGACATCTAAGATCCAGCGGCCCGAATTCGACCCGCTTCCATCTCGACCAATATCCTCCGCTAAGCCATCTCCGCCATCCATTTCCCCGATACGACGACCATCCTTTCCATTTATCCCTATCATCAACTCGCCCATGCAGTCCATGTCCTTTGACCACTCCGTTTGCCTGAAGAAGGAGTTTGACCAGCTTGTCAGGACTAGTCGCAGTCGCCCCCCAACAACCATCTTTAACAAACATCATGGCTAAGGGTGAAAAGGACAGAGCATGACCCTGTAACTGCATTCATCAGTTATGGAACTTCACCTGTACGAACACTCCAATTACCTAAAGAGGACAACACAGCACCTGAGTAGATCAGATTCATCCACTACAACAAGCAAACACATTCTGAGACTCCATCAGGTAGTTAAATGCAGTTGGTGGTCAATTATGACCCCTCTATACCCAAGTGGCCAAGTGCCCTTGTAATGCAGATCTATAAATACTTAGAAACAATATGTAATTAGGACTGATGGTTGGTGGTTGGTATTTTGATGTAAGGTTCAATTTCTAGAGACTATAGATATTTTGTCACTTACAACGTCTCGTCTTCATTTTTAGCTAATACAAGCTTCTTTTGCTGTTAACTGCTCACTTTCCATTTTCCTCTGTTCCAAACTTGTGCCTGATATGTTGTGTCATTGATCTTTGAAGTTTAGCACCGAATGACTGTCATCTCATATCTATGTTAGATTGTGGAATGCATCATTGAACAGGTGACCTAAGTTTCTTTCTTTCTGATGCAAGAGAGATATCATCCTGTCTATGCATTAGTAGAATAGATTTACAAGTTTCTTTACTAGTTGCAACCGACCATCACATGGTCTTGTGTATCTGCTGGTGTGGCTAGTATTCTCCATATTCACCCAATATCTAAACTGTGAGCATTTGGTGGTCTAAAGCCTTGTAGTCTGGGGGTGTTCACGCATGTCTGGAGTGAGGCAAAATAGAAGTGGTCATCTGGCTTGGACAAGCGTCAACCCTTCCATTGAACCTGCAACCCTGCAACAATAAGTTGAATTTATATGTTACCAGGCATCTCTGAGCTACAACCTAGGAGAGTTTCTTGGAATCCTAACACCCCCAACACCAAGAGTTATAAACAATCAACTAAACCATATTCCCACCTTGATTATATTGTGCTAAGACAAAACATTCATTAAATTGCATGGAATGGGATACAAATTGTAAGTTTTAAACCTTTACAGTAAGCAATGCATATGCAAAAGTTGTATTAAAAAAAACGTAAACAATGACAATCACACACAATACTCAAAGATTTATCCTAAAAGCCCTTAACTATGAAAGCTAAGAAATTTTTTACAGTGGCACCTCTAACTACAATCATCAGTAAACTCCATCATTCACAATACATAATATATGATCTTATGGCATATGAAACCCTAATTTGTTGACCCATATTAGATTCCTTAACTAGAATTACATTAAAATGGTCTGATAAACCAATGGTTGAAATACACCAAAAATAGACCAAAAAACACCCAACAAAAAGAAATTCTCGGTGCCTCCACTCCTAACCCCCCTTGATCATATATCAATGTACTATACAAGTGAGTTACATTGGGTCAATCATGCAAAGAATATAACACATACCCAATATAAATGTTCAACAAGAGTGGTGGAGTCTCATTACATAAATCCTTACTCCATGGGAGGAGTGTGGCACTCAATTCTCAATGTGTCAATTTAATGGGAAGATATATGAGTTTTTTCATTCCTTAATTAAAGGACCATATGTGTATATTCCTCACCATTAATAATTATAACCCCAACTTTTTCCTAGTGAGTAGATTCACTTGGTGATCCACCACTATATGTTTGCACAAAATATATGAAAAGAATTCACCTTTACAAATGATTCTTTAATGTGATAAATTCTCTCAAATATCGATACCAAGCGGAAATCAAGCAAGGATAAGCCTAAGAGCAAATATTTAACAATTATTGTGGAATTCCCTACCATTATGGCACATGAAATATTGGGATTTTTAGCTAAATGTAACTAGTCCAATAATGCATAAGCTTAAGCCACATTGTCAGTAGAGATACTAAGACTCCATACATACATATATACTATAGTCCCTTTGGGGCTATAAATGACCACTCTCACACTTGCCGCCCCAAATTGGTGTGCATATTTGGATAAGTGATGCATCAACAATTCCATGACCTCTTTGTAGTTGTCTTAATACCTACATAAGTAGTGTGTTTGTGATTTCCTTCTTATAATTATTGTGATACTAGGATTATTGAAGTGTTTGCAATGAACAAATTCTTTCGATCTAGTTCAAGTGTGGTGTTCCCAACTTCTCTATGTAACAACCTATAAAATTAGTTGTCACATAAAGAGTGAACTTGTAAACTAACAACTACTCAACAACATTCATAACTATTTCTCTTAATGATTAATTAACAAAGAGGCACATAATTGTTTGTATATTTGTATGGTTGTTGTTGTTAGAATTAAGAATCGGATGATGACACACAATTTTCGTCATTTTTTTTTTTTTAATTCAAAACGGAAATAAAAATTAGTGGAAATTGTGGGTCATCATCAAGTTCTTAATTCTAAGGAGGCACATATTACATGTATTACAACTTTCTTAAGAGCTCTCAACTCTCTTCTGTTTTCTATTTTGATTTTATCGACTTTTGGATCCCTCCATCTCCCTTACTTTATTTATTTATTTTGGACTAAGTTAATAAGTGACTAAACTTAGCCATTTTCAACAAATTTTCTTCTTCAAATTTGGTAAGATTTTTTTTGAAGTTATAATGATCCAGGTGGATGTTGGTGGCCACCCACCTATCCCACTTGGACCCCCACAACTGTCTCTTTCAGCTTTTTCAGTTTCCTTAATTGTAGCACAGTTTACTATTTTTAGCATTTTTTTTGGGTCCTGAACTTCCTGAGCCGTTTTGAGGCCCTAAACGACGTTTTTTTGGAAATATGGGAGCAACATGGTCTGTGGACTGATGTTGCTCTTCCCAAAGTTATAGTTATCGAATAGATCTTTCTAATGAGCTATTGTACGCATCAAACAGAGATCCGGTGCCAAAGTTACGACCCCGGGAAATTGATGTACCAATTTACCCAAACGGGGCCCACAATTCGGCGTTTCATCTTCTAGGGTTAGGTTTTGGGATGTTAAGGGTTTTCCATTATTTCTCAACAATAAATAGTCCTTTGAGCCTCATTGTAACACATTTCAAAGGCATGTAGCCGCCACTTCTCTTCTCAGAGATAAGCTACCATCGCCCTAATTGGTTTATTTCCATTTCTGTTTGTAAGCATATTTCAGTATTTTACATTAATGAAATGAAGTATTATTTCCACTGCGTCTTTGTGTATATGGTTATCTCTGTATTTTGTTGCGTTCCTGTTTAAATCCGGAACAATGGTCTGAGAGCGGTCTGCTTTTTCTCTGTTCTTCTTTGCATGTCTCCAACGAGGTCGGGATATAAGGAGTTAGGGGTTGAATTGGTCGAACCTTTGCAAGACCAGCCTCACAAATCCCAACGGCCTCCCATGGCGGATGAAAAGAAAGATGAGGGGGCAAGAGATCCTATCAAAGTCTTACTCGAAGAAGCCCTCGAGCGGCAAAGGAACGTGATGATGGATAGTTTTGCGTAGATCCTTTAGCGGTTATCCAGACGCAACGCATCGACTTCCAACATCTACTCTGGAAACACCACACCCTTTAAGGTACAAGTTAATTTTGAGATCCCCATCTTCGAGGGTCAAATAGATGTAGATGCCATATATAAATGGTTAAATATGCTAGAAGGGTATTTTTCTGTTTATGAATTTTCGAATCGAGAAAAGATTGTTTTCACTCTTTTCAAAGCAACCCCCCACGTCAAGGACTGGTGGGAAACCTACTGCGAACAAAAGAATGAAAGTACGGGTTCACTGTTTTCAGTTGCACCCACTTGGGATTCATTCTGGGATGCCGTCAAGGAGCATTACTACCCTGTCAAAAGCTATGAGGACAAATACATCAAATGGACCACACTGCGACAGGGAAGGGACCAAGATGTGCCGGAGTTCACAAACATTTTTCATACCCTTTTCACATAGTTGGGTATCAAGGACTGTGAGTTGCATTTGGTACTAAAATACCACGACTGCCTACATAAATACATCCAGGAAGAGATGGAGTTCCTGAACATCTCCTTGCTCGGCACGACATACCGATACGCTGTCAAAATCGAGCAAAAGTTCAAACAGAAGAAGCGAGACTTTGGATTTGCAAATCCAAAGACCAAAGGATAAAGCCAAGGCGGGGTGACCCAAGACAACCCGTCGAAGCCGCAAGAAAAGAACAACACCACAAAGTCGAAGAAGGACACAGGAAAGTGGCGTGAGT
The DNA here is from genome assembly GCA_000404065.3 of Pinus taeda. Classification (NCBI taxonomy): domain Eukaryota; kingdom Viridiplantae; phylum Streptophyta; class Pinopsida; order Pinales; family Pinaceae; genus Pinus; species Pinus taeda. The sequence goes on along the minus strand of APFE031429361.1, from coordinate 104,027 downwards.
TCCACAAGAGTCCCACTCATAACACAAGTGAGTGTTGGACCAAGCAGTCGCTGGTGGCCGAGTTGAATTCTTCATAATCAGATGCATGTTCCAACCCTGAGTCAGAACCCGACAAGGGAAATGGAAAAGGGAAACAGATCATTGATGCAGAGCCCAACATCACTGTTGCCACCACCAAGATCCAGAAGAATGAGCCCGAAGATCCAGAGGAGGGGGGAACGTCTTTTCCACTCACAGATGTGGGTGAAGGTTTTGCCACTATCCAGAGGAGGGGGAACGTCTTTTCCATTCAGCAGAGGTCATGAAGCGGTTGGGCCTATCGACTACACCATACCCACAACTGTACAGTATCAGGTGGCTTCATGAAGGACGAGATCTCAAAGTTTGCCAGCGGTGTCACCTTCCCTACAGCATCAAGCCCTTTACAAATGAGGTATTGTGTGATGTTACACCTGTGGATGTTTATGATGTACTATTAGGCCATCCATACTTGTGGAGGCGACATGATATGTATGAGTCAAGGCCTCGTGCTATCACTATTTCTTTGTGTAATTCATTATACAGGATACCGAAGGTAGCCCCACCTACTGCCACCTCTTTGATCATAGCCAAGAAAGGCAGCAAGCTCATCTCCCAGACTAGGAAATTCATTTTTTGTCTGGTTCGCTCCGAAAATAAGGGGAATATCGTAACCACATCCATGACCCCCGCGAAGGGTTCCTCCACGCAACAGCAGCAACAAAGGGATATGGTCATGACAGAACACAGGAACAACTTCTCGTCACCCACAGGGGTACCCCACAAGCTTCAGGTGGGCAACAAAGTCTGGTTGCATCTACAAAAAGAATGCCTTACAAGAGCCCACCAGAAGCTTTGACCGCTCCGACATGGTATTTACAACATTACCAAGGATGTGGGAAACAATGCTTTGGAGCATAACATTCCTCCATTCCTTCACTTGCACTGAGTGTTCAATGTGGAACGTCCTCAACCATGCTTCCCACCATTACTGAACACATCAGAGATTGCAGAACAGCTCACCATGGACTAAGCTCAACAAATGGATGAACTGAACACAATGGGGACCATTGCTTACTAAGGGGGAGGAATGATCCAGGTGGATGTTGGTGGCCACCCACCTATCCCACTTGGACCCCCACAACTGTCTCTTTCAGCTTTTTCAGTTTCCTTAATTGTAGCACAATTTACTATTTTTAGTAGTTTTTCGGGTCCTGAACTTTCAGAGCCATTTTGAGGCCCTAAACGATAGATCTTTCTAACAAGCTATTGTACACATCTAACAGAGATTGGGTGCCAAAGTTACGACCCCGGGAAATTGATGTACCAATTTACCCAAACGGGGCCCACAATCTGGTGTTTCATCTTCTAGGGTTAGGTTTTGGGATGTTAAGGGTTTTCCATTGTTTCTCAACAATAAATAGGCCTTCGAGCCTCATTGTAACATAGTTCAGAGGCATGTAGCTACCACATCTCTTCTGAGAGATAAGCTACCATTGCCCTAGCTGGTTTATTTCCATTTATGTTTGTAAGCATATTTCAGTATTTTACATTAATGAAATGAAGTATTATTTCCGCTGCATCTTTGTGTATATGGTTATCTCTGTATTTTGTTGCATTCCTGTTTAAATCCGGATCATATAATCCCCCTAATTGATGAGAACATTATACTTAAAAATGTTTACCCATTTAAGATGACCAATATAGCGGAATTTTTGATAAAAATAAATCAAGTAGTCTTTAAGTGTGACTTTTTGGAAAGTTTTCTGATCTAATTTGTCCAGAATCCCACAATGATTCATTGAAATCACAAGTTTGACAAGTGAAATCTTCACAATTGAAGTGCCCCACATGTTTTTGAGGGTGTTGAATCCATAGATATAGTAAAAAAAACAATTTAAACAACACAAATCAAGATTTGGCCACAATTTTTTTTGTCGGATTCTGACCGGAAATTTGTTAGAAGGTCCAAAAAATCGCACTTAAAGACTACTCCAAAAAAATTTAGATCACAACGAAACTTTGCTCAACAAAAAAAAATCACTAAAATATTGAATTTATCCTTCCTTTATTTTTTATAGACTCTTCATCTCATATCATTTTGTTTGCCTCATTATTTATTCATCTCCCTCTATCTCTTTCCATCTCTTGAACCTTTGCATCTTATTATTATATCTGCTGCAGGCTGTATATATTGTGTTCAGTGTTCTATTTGACCAACTATTAATTTGCTTTGACCAAAAAAATTTGCACCTTTGTCCATAGTTAAACATTAGAAATTGAATTTTGTTATTTTTTGATAATGTTTTAATATATTTATTTCAATTTTGATTGGTTCACCTCTTATTTTACAATGATTACATTGTACCACAAAATTTGTGATGTGTTGTACCATAAAATCTTTGGTTGTACATAATGACATTAAATTACTATTTTTTCCATATTTATTGGACTGAATTTTCTGGTACGAATATGCCTTTCTACTGAAAAGTTGAAGACAAAGTAGAAATCGAGGATAAGATTTTTAATTTCGTTTTGGAAAATGTTGGATCACAAGTATCCAGATTTGACTTTTCAAAATATCGAATATATCATTTATCCAGATCCATAAGAAAGCTTGACGCGTATTTATTAAATTTATATGAATACACAGTTGGAATAGGCAGGTAAATTTAAATTTAAATTTATTAAATTTATTTATGATGGTGACAACTATTTATTTATTAAATTTAGGTGAATACACATGAGAGATAGAGTGTGTTTGTTACGGTTTTTTAGATAAGGGAAACTTAAATTAGGTAATCGTAGATCTTAGGGTCATATATATATATGAATGACATAGACATATCTATAGAGAATATGATAGAAATACAAAGAGATGGTGCAATAAAGAATGGAACAAATATAAAGTTAAGACCAGGTCCAATATTATTGTTGAACATTGGATAAAGGAATAATTCCAAAACTTCATTCCATTTGATTAACTAAAGATCATGTTTTGTTTCATATTAAAGAAGTTCATTTCTAGTGGTATTCAAATTCTTCACGTTTTTTCTATTCTAAATATTTACAAAATATTTATAATTCACTAAATCTTCAAAAATTATGTATTTAACATGGTTGGCCTCCTCCTATAATATCTAAATATAAATATATTTTTTTTTTTATTAAACCTTTTCAATACATATTTTTAATACACATCTTTTATTTGTATGAAAAACCTTTTTTTTTTAATCTTCCAATATTTATAAATTTTTATAACTCACATCCCTAATATCTATATTATATTATTATAGATAAACAATACCCTATCAAATTAAACAACTCCCTTTAATTGAGATAGGAGCCCTCGGTTTTTCAAAACAAATCTTTCTAATTCCAGCTGCAACTTTGTATTGTTGAGTTATTATATCTACCGTAGGTAGTATATATATGGTTGAGTCTATTTGACCAACTATTAATTTGCTTTGACAAAAAAAATTGTACCTTTGTCCATGGTTAAACATTAGAAATTGAATTTTATTATTTTTTGATAACGTTTTAATATATTTATTTCAATTTTGATTGGTTCACCTCTTATTTTACAATGATTACATTGTACCACAAAATGTGTGGTTATACATAATGGCATTAAATCACTATTTGTAACATTAATTTTTCCATATTGATTGGCTCCGTTATGAGTATGCCTTTCTACTGAAAAGCTTAAGACAAAGTTGAAAGACAAGACAAACAATTACGAACCATGAGAAGATAGAATTTGTTATTTCTAGCATAGACATTAAACAAATCATGGAGAGGGCATTAAATAATGATCGGCAACTGCATCAAAGAGAACCATGATCGTTGTAATTGGTTATCAATGTCCATTCAACTCACTGTGAAAACCAAGTTATTGGAGCACATGCTTAGTGTATTAAATTGAACAATTGGTTGAAATGATATGTTTTGAGCACAATTTGTATTATAAAGTCGAATGAGTTAAGTAAGAATATCAATATAAAAATTTCAAAAAATTGGTGAAATTATAAATAATTTTGACATTTTAAAATATTTATAAAACTTTTAATTCAATAAGTTTTTTAATACAGAGTAAAGTGTTAAAAAAAATAAATGATGGATGCAATAATTTAAAATAAATATTAAAAATATTATTTTAAAACATATTTCATATTTGAAATTAAAATAAAAATTATATATAAAAATAAATATATTGTTAATTTGAATTCAAATTATTATTTCTCATAGGAAAATATGGGCAGATTAACCCTTTATAGCCCATCGACCAAACTAGCAGGGCCTAACCCCAAGGGCAAGCCCGTCGGCCAAACTAGCAGGGCCTAACCCCAAGGGCGTTGAGGAGAATTTACCCTGTGACCTCCCGATTGGCAAGGTACTTAACAAGAGGCCCAAGGGCGTTGAGGAGAATTTACCTTGTGACCTCCAGATCAGCAAGGTACTTAACAAGAGGGCCATAGTAGCAAGGCCTAACCCCAAAGGCTTTGAGGAGAATTTACCCTGTGACCTCCCGATCAGTAAGGTACTTAACAAGAGAGACTCAAACAGTTGAGCTAACCCTTAGGGCTTGATTTCAAATTATATATATATATATATATACAAAAAAAGAATTTAATATTATAATAAAGATAATTTCAACATTATTTCAACATTATTATTAAAATATTTTAGGATATTTCATAAAGATTAAATTCCCTACCATAATATAACAATATTTTTTTGTTGATCTAAAATATATTTTAAAATTATAAAATAATATTCCCATTTTTTTTTAATATTAAAAAGATATAAAACATTACTATAAATTTTGATTACATATACTTAATTATCTCATATTTTCCATTTTATCATTTTCATTAATAATATTTCCTTCTCCTTCTGCACAATTGATACACCTTTTCAAGCCCAATATCCTCAATCTTCAAGCCGCCCTATTTATATCCTCTTCAATTTTCCTATGTTCTTACTCTCTTTAACTTACCTCCACATGCAGTTCACTTAATTGCACCCCTATTTACCATGTTTAATTTCTTCATAGCATGTGATTTCCGTAATAATTTACACTCTTGTGATGTTAGTGTAATTGCCTCCAATATAACACTTTTTTAAAAACCATAATTGATTTTTTTATTATTAAAATTTGTATAAACCATAATTGAATTTTTTTATTTAACAATTTGTATCAGGAATGCAACCATACTTCATAGGTACATCAAAGAGCATAATGAGCTATAGTTTTTAAGTTTGAAACAAATCATAATATTTAAATGGAATTTATTTATTTATATTTATTTTTTTTAATCAAAATGATCTAATTTATAAATATAAAAATTTCAATATCTTCGTAAAAAAACAAAATAAATTTACATTTCATGGAATATTAATCTAATTTTGGATTCTGCAATATAAACATTTTCATCCAGGCAATCAACAATATTGATGTTTTATGTTTAAGAGACATAAATAACGAGAATTACATGTGAATTTAGTCTTTACCTTTTTATAATTATATTAATTATTTTTAAATTTTATTTTAAAAACATAATTAACAAAGAATTACATGTGATTTAGTCTTTACTTTTTTATAATTATATTAATTATTTAATTTAATTTAAAAATAATAATAATTAGATCTTATTTAAGTTTTTTTTAGTAAAAAATTAAAAATAATATTCTTAAAAATATTTATTTTAATATCGAAATATTTTAATAATATTCTATATTTTAAAAATTACAAAATGATATCAAATAAATAATTGACATTTTTTATATTTATAAATCTCTTTAATACATTTTTTTTCTTTCTCTCTTTTTTCTTTAATATTTCTATATGGAAAAAGGTATTTGTATTGTATCATTTTACTTCTGGTTCACAGCAAATACGTTAGGTATTATAGAGCTAATTCATAAAAAATTTCTAATTGTTTTCTCTTTTCCAATAGGAATACATGGTTTTCTTGAGGAGAATCTATTTGAGCAATAAAAAGAGGGATTTTATAGGTAAATACCTTACAACACTGCTCCGATAAAACAAAAAATTTACAACACATAATGCTAACAGGGATTTTTTTTTCAATAGACTTCGTCCACCATTAGGGAATTGTAGTAGGTCTGATTTGGCCATTAGTCTTTAATTCACCTATCTTCAATTTACACCCCTTGTTAGCATTACTTGTCTTATTCTCTATTGAAGTCTCTTAAGACATGAAAATATGCTTTGGATGAGATATCTTCCACAATTTTCCTAATTCTTTTCATGATGTTTTCCATAGATTTCTCCTTTGGGAGGGAACATTTGACCATATGATACAAGCTTAGGTGAGAATCTCCCATAATCGTAAGTGTGTCCACCTGGTGTTCTTTGGCTAACAAAACTCCACGGTAGAGACCATATATCTCTATTTGATTATTTGTCATATGACGAAGACCCCATGAGTACCTGAACATTTTTCCCTCCTCGAGACCATAGAGTACCCCACCCCCTCTTGGCATTCCTAAGTCTCTCGATACAATTAATAATAATAATAGTAATATTAATAATTTTTAAAGGAAATGGATATGGAGATTTATATTAAAAACAAGACATGGAATCAAACCCAAAACTGTTATATTTCTTCAACATTGCCCATGTCCATTGTGTGTTTGAGAATGAGCATGCTGGTTCAATCAAAACTCTTAATCGCGAACACCATAATACAAAAAAAATTCCCTTTCTAGCTAAATATTTTCCAAAATACTCCCAAAATCCAGATACATTTACATTCCATTTCTCATTGCTTGGTGATTTGATTTTGACTAACTTCTCGTTTTCCTTGGCGAGATATCTTTGGCCCTTTTTCCATCTTTGATCCAACCCATATTTTCAGCTAAATCTTGTGGGGTCACTCTTTTGAGAGTGATCTTTGATGTCTTTGTCTTTTTTAGAAGATTCTTCCTCATTTGCTTCATTAGCCCAAGAAGTTGCTTTTCCAAGCTTATTTCTTGAGGATTCGGAAGGGGATCCAATGTTCACAAGGGTTTGTTGATCCTGTGTCACTAACAATGAAATGAGCCATTTTCATAATTAAGCTTATGAACCCATACATAGTCTGGAGTCGTAAGGTTTATTTTAGCAGGAAAACCCTTATTAAAATCCATCTCCACGCATATCCGAGCATAGGTGGTCTTAAAAAAATATTTTGTTTCCGGGTTGCGGCAATAAATTTTCCCTATTGAATTTCCAAAGAAGTTAACGATGGGAGATTCCAAAGATGCAAGGGAAGTTTGTGAGCCTTACCCAAACTAGAACCATGGAAATTGACATTGAAATTGAATCAAAGGTAGGAGACCATGGCTGCTTGAATATACCAACACTACCCCATAACCATGGCCTAAAATCATAAATAATCTTCTTATCCTCAATATTATCAAAGACAACAACAACAAAAACCTCGGGCCAGATTATAAATATTCAGATCATCAATCAATAAAGATTTCCTCAAACCATAAATCCACTTCTGAAGATTAATCAATCACGGCCAAAACCCATTAAATCGGTAGATGAAACCTTGATCTGGAAAAAAAAGGTCCTCCAAAGGAACATTAAAGGTAGGAGCTACTTGAACTATCAGAATAATGAATCTAGATTTCAACATGACACTAAACGAAACCTTCATTTGATTTGCCTGAGAGGACGAATTTGTAGAACCAACTGCCATTACGCCAAGAGATATTGATTTCTTCGTTGGATCAAATTTTTTTTCCATTAATTAGAGAGTTGTGGAAATCATGTAGCAAAACCCTGCGGGGAAGTTCACGCAAGGAGACGAAACGGTAAACTAAAACGAAACCCTAACCACTACATGATACTTCAAAACCCACTTCATCGCTCCCACTTAAAATTAATTATTATTTAAAAAAATCAAATTATAAAATTATAATAAAATTACGAACATATAATAGTTATTTTTATTATAAACTATATTATAAATATAATTTACAACATTTAATAATAACAATTTATTAATTTGTTTTAATTAAAAAAATCCAAAACACATGAAAAACAGAGTGAGCACTTAAGAACCTTCATACGTATTAATTTTATACGGAATACACATGGCAAGGTAAAACCTAATCTTTTTGCAAGCCCGAATTTGATAATGACCCATATGTTGTGTCACGAGATGCTTACCCAAATTTATGAGAATGCCCATAAATTCTCATTTGAAATGAGAAAAGTGTGACCTTTCTATTCACAATGTTAACATGGGGTGCATTTAAAAACCAAACACATTCACTTCTTATACTTGGTTTAGGTAAGAATTATGATGAATATTTTAATGGATGCTTCATGAACATTCTCTTTCTTTTTAATGAAGTGATAGAGCAAGGTAACCATGTATTTTCATAAAACACACACTTACACTTCCATGTATAAGGTAACATTTTTTCTTCTTAATTTAAGAATCATGTTAAAATGTGAAATATGACTCGTGAATTTCCATGTATAAGGTAACATTTCTTCTTCTTAATTTAAGAATCATGTTAAAATGTGAAATATGACTCGTGAATAAAAAAATTGTGAATGAGAAATAACAACGAAGTACATAACAAGAATGGAATGAAAACCTAGGGGATGGTCAATGTTGAGAGCTTTTCATTATTTCAATTATATAAGGGCCTTTCACCATGTTTACATTACATAAATAACATTTTATCCATGGTTTAAATAGGTTATAAAGGTGTAAATCATCTCTATAATCAATAATTCCTTATACACTCAGCATTACATATGATAGTTGATGGTTTTTAGTAGGGATATGTTGTTAAAGAATGAAACTCTTCACCTCAAAATATGTCAATACAAGTGGATTTCTATTAGCTAATAAGACATGGTATTCATCCATTGGACAAGTCAACCATGGTATTCATCTATTAGCTAATAAGACATGGTATTCATCCATTGGACAAGTCAACCATGGTATTCATCTATTAGCTAATAAGACATGGTATTCATCCATTGGAGGTAAAACATTTATGATGCCGAAAGGGAATATTCATATCTCGATCTGGTTACACTGCATAAATTATAAAAACTGGCGCTTCCCCCTCAGTTAATTGAAATTGAAATCCCTTGCCTGTTTAATCCCTAAAGCAAATAGGAAATCGAATGACGAAGTACACCAGTAATACCACGAAAAAATTTCTGGTATTCTCTTCACACTTTATTTAAAGTGATAAAGAATCATTATACTGTAAATCTGGGCAAACAGTTCACACAAATGACTAGAAATAAAATCTTAAATTAAATAACAAACAATACAATTTCAATAACCAACCAAAATGTTCATATTTCAACGGATAAAGGAATCACAATTTTTCTTTGCAGTAGAATCACAATGTACGATGCTGAATATAAAATGTTGTAAAGTAAAAACATATAACATGTATAACTTTCATATATTAAATGGAAAATAACACAATTTCGATTACCAATAATAATCCATCTCTTTCAAAATGTAAATAAACCACCATTCATATCTAAAGCAAAATAACTGAAGCTTTCATATATTAAATGGAAAATAATACAATTTCAATTACCAATAATAACCCATCTCTTTCAAAATGTAAATAAGCCACCATTCATATCTAAAGTAAAATAACTGAAGCATGCGTTGGAAAATGAGGAATGCATGGGGAAGCTCCTTCTGCTATTTGTCACAATCACATTAATAAGATGCCCGCCCCCGCACATTAATAAGATTCCCGCCCCCACGCCTCCAACTGTAGGAACCCACCACCTTTGAAAAATAAGATGCGTTCATTATAATGATAGTTGTCACTACAACTCCCCCTACTTAAACTGGAAGCTGACAAATGAGGGAGTTATGCAGCTGAATCAAGCATTGAATTCTTTGTTGTTTTGCTGTATCACAGTTTTTTCTCTTTAAATAGAGCCATTTTTAAGATATTTGTCCAATGGAAAGAGTTGAGAGCAAAATGGCTTCCAAAATTCTGGTTCTGTATTGGGTTTTTGCTTGCTTAAATTTATCACTGCTCAGTTTTTCTCATGCAGATATGATCACTTCACTGGATAAGGGCAAACAAGGCGGAAAAGGCCTTGTGAGAGGTCGTGTTTACTGCAATCTATGCTCTGCTGGGCGCTTAACCCAATTTAGTTTCTTCTTACAAGGCAATCTATAATTCTTACATTCTCAACCAAGTTGGTTTAAATTGGATTTTGATTAAAAAGTTAGTAAAGAAATGAGTTTGTACTAAAATCAAAATATCTTAGCTCTAATTGTTTGGTATGGGTGATTAGAAACTATTTCCAATGTTTATAAAAATTAAACATGTTGTAATTTACATGTTTGTAATATTTACGAAATAATTGTAATTAGTGTAATAGTTTTAATAAATTTCTCAAAATAATTAATATATATATATAATATATATATATATATATATATATATATATATATATATATATATATATATATATTTTATAATATTTGAAATTTTAGTATTAATTTTCCAAAATCAAATTTGTGAGATTTATAAAATAATTATAAATAATGTAAAAATATCAACCAATCTTTCAAAATTACCACTAAATTTTCTTTCCCTATTTAGAAAAACCATGTATTTTCATAAAACACACACTTACACTTCCATGTATAAGGTAATATTTCTTCTTCTTAATTTAAGAATCATGTTAAAATGTGAAATATGACTCGTGAATGAAAAAATTGTGAATGAGAAATAACAACGAAGTACATAACAAGAATGGAATGACAACCTAGGGGATGGTCAATGTTGAGAGCTTTTCATTATCTCAATTATATAAGGGCCTTCCACCATGTTTACATTACATAAATAACATTTTATCCATGGTTTAAATAGGTTATAAAGGTGTAAATCATCTCTATAATCAATAATTCCTTATACATTCAGCATTACATATGATACACTCAGCATTACATATGATAGTTGATGGTTTTTAGTAGGGATATGTTGTTAAAGAATGAAACTCTTCACCTCAAAATATGTCAATACAAGTGGATTTCTATTAGCTAATAAGACATGGTATTCATCCATTGGACAAGTCAACCTACCACCAAGAATATATTCAATGTATTTCAAAATTTAGGGTATTAGCCAATTAAAATTGTGAGGAGTTGAAATTAATGACGAAACCCATAATCTATAAAGAAATTTTGCATGTGGTGGTTAAGAACTACTGATGGCTTAAACATATTCAATAATGTAACTAATCACTCTTAAAACACATACATGTAGAGGCCTAAATAAATTTCAATTGTCTAACTAATGGTCCAAGTTAGCCCTTGCCCTGAAATCTCGAATATTATCACATTTTTGTTATTTTCACATAGTTAAAGTCATTGGGAAAGTTTAGGCAATCTGTTATTATCTAGCATGTGGCAATGCACTACGATAACCAGGGGATTGCCATGCAACACAAAGGGGAGAAATGACAAAATTACCATGTGTTGGATAAGATTTTAATTGAGTAGAATTTGGAAAAAACTAGCATGTTTAGGAGATTCTTTCTTTTCATAATTATCACTACTTTTTCCATGTTGAAGATGTAACTAGGTTCGGTCTTCATAAGTTATATTTGAGTCAAAATGAAATGTATTTATTAAAATAAATATTTATTATTATAATTATAATTGTTATGACTTATTAAAGCAGGAGTTTCATGCTTGGGTCATCATGTTTTAGGTCAAAGATCCCATTGAGGACTTCTAAGATTTATATTGAGTCATTAGACTCATTTTCCATTTAAAGAGACCCTTCTTGGGCTTTTGAATCATGTAAAAAGAGTTAATATTGAGGAAAATAAGTCATTTGTTATCTCCACACTAGGTTGGCCTCAAGGAGATTAAGTCGGCCTCAAACAGGGTAATTTCACCTCACCAAAAGCCTATATATTGGAGCAACTTGATTCATTTGAAGGACACAATCTCACTCACAAGTTAGACATCCAAGACAAGGAGAAAAAAATGGTGCGAAGTTGAAGAAGAAGGAGAAGAATTGTTGGAAGGTCAAATTTCTAGAACATCTCTCTCACACGTGTGAATTTGTTGGGTTATTCTAGAAGATCAAAGTTTCTGCTGGGTTAAATATTTTGTTGCACTAATTGCTGGGTCGAAGATTTTGCTAGGCTACTGCTGGGTCGAAGTTTTGCTAAATCGAAGTTTTGTTGTTGCTGCAAGTTGTTGCTACTAGGTCGAAGTTATTGCTAAAAGTGTTATTATCCACTAAAGGAAGGAAGGGCTAACTTGGTGTGGAGGAAGTCTGTTTCTAGGTCAAGAGTCTTGAATTATCTCGTGAAACTATTAAGGAAGAGTTGTTGGCTGGGTTTCCCCCTAGATAAGGGTTTTTCCCTGGCTGTTTGCCCACATCTGGTGTCTGTGATCTTTGCGTTATTGTTTTGTTAATTGCTTGATGAATTGCGGATAAAAGAAGAACATAAGAAAACATAAGATTATCACAAGTAATTATCAACATAAAGAAAATCTTTCTTCCTTTCTAATTTTTTAACATGGTATTAGAGCTAAGGTGAATAAGAAAGAAAAAGGAAACTTGAAGATCTATTGAAAGGAAGAATAAGGAGTTTTAAGAAGTTCAAATAAGGGTCATCAAGAGGATCATATAAGAAGTCAAGCCTACCATCTTCAAGGACAATGTCTAACTCAATGAAGAGAGAAAAAAATACTAGAAGGAGCATCTAACTACAGGGCATGGAAGAAGAGGATACACCTCATCCTCGAGAAGAATAAAGTTTTGGATCTAGTCAAAGGAAAGATAAAGAAGCCTACTAATGAGTCAAGCGATGCAGAAAAGGCAAAATTCAGGGAAACAAAAATATTGGCCATGATAATAATGGTGGATGGAATAAAGGTTAACCTCGTCCCATATATATCCAACATAGATTCTGCTTAATAGATGTATGCGGCATTATCCAAATTATTTATAATAAAAATTCTTGGTAAAATTGCAAATCTTAATAATGAACTGAGATCTATAAAGATGATAAAGGAAGACATTGTGGCATCCTTCTTTGTGAGAATAGCTAGGATCAAAGATGAACTCCAGGCAATCGATGAGATAGTACCCTAAAAAGAAACTTGTAATCACTGCACTTGTAGGATTACCAACATCTTGGAGTGTCTTTTCATTAGGTCTCAACAGTTAGAAGGAAACTCCTACATTCGAAAAATTATGGAATGCATGCAATCAAGAAGAAGTCAAAATTTCATTAGTGAGAAACAAAGAGAATGAAGAGGATAAATTTTCAACTTCCTATTCCGCTCATCACAAGAAAAAAGGATCCTTCAAGAAGTCTTAAGGGCCTAGAAGGAAGATAGACCTATCCAAAATCGAATGTTACAATTGTCATAAGATGGGTCACTATAGAAGCGACTTTTCTGAGAATCCAAGTAATAGAAATAGAAATATGGATCAAGCAAATGTTGCTGAAGAAGGATCTTCAAACAAGAACAAGATCGAAGAATCAGAAATAAAGGACTTATATTACTAATTCCTTCTACTCTAAGTTTTTGAATTGTTTTGTATTTTGATTTTTAGTACTTATAGGTTTAACATGCTTTGGAAAAACATTGTTTAATTGTTTTGTTAAAGTTATAGGTATCACTCGAGATTGGAATAAGAGGGAGCCCTCACCATTTTTCCAAAGATGAGTATCTTAGTGCTTGTATTATCTTTTTATATTTGGTTTTCCTTTTCCTATCGAGATGTGTTTACACTTGTTGGTCGGATAAATCGATCTTGCGGACAAGACCGATCTCCCTAGTATCAAAAGATAGTCTAGAAACAACTAGATAAACAAATCTATCTTTCTTTAGACATATGCGATTTATAAATAAATACTATAAAGGTGTTAAGACCCTACATTAGATCCAACGCTTGTTCATAGTAGCCATCCTCCAATCTTTCGAAAGAATTACCTTTGAGAACCCACAATCACAAACAAGCAAACATTAAATAACACCTGCATAGCAAATATCATAAATCATGTCTATTATGGTGATCAAGGAATCCATAAACTAAACCATGAATCAATAGCTTATTGAGAAAAACAAACTTATTTGTATTAACTTTGAAGTAGAAGAACCTTACAACCTTTTCATCCTTGATGTTGAACAAGCTCTTCCTGGGGTCCGAAACAGGAATTTCCTTTACTTTGTCAAGCCTTGCATTCTTCCAAATGAGATCATAGAGATATGTAATCTCTCATAAAAAACTCAACTAAGAAGACTAAGTTCAAACAACATTTCACCTCAAGAATATTCAGCCTTTAACCTCAATAACCAGCCCAATGCTTCTTTTTATAGTGCAGGGAAGGAGGTTACAGGTCCAACTATGAAGGGATAGAATCCTCCTTCAAAGGGATAACCTCCTCACATCAAGGGGTTAGCTCCTTAAGGTATGGGATGCATGAACCTTAAGAGAGTGAACTTGCCACCTCAAGATTCCTTCCAGAAGCTTCTAGAAATGACTGAAAGTGAGTTTTTAGAATGTACTCGCGCCTTTTTAACTTTTATAGGGGTCCGCACCCATAACATAGAGACAGAGCAGTCAAGTGTGCAGGAGACATGACCATTAGATGTGGGATCGTAGGTAATGCAAAGAGAAAGTGTGAAACCAGAGTTTTAGAGACTTTTGAGGGCTTTCTCTTATTTTCAAGGCTTGATATGAGGAACTGAGGCTTAAGACTTGCAAAGGAGGAAAGTATGAGTGGTAATGGACTCACACAGATTGCATAATGTCAAGGTGACAATTTTGAGTGCAACAGATTGCCCCCTAAAGTGCAAAGTCTGTAATAGATGAAGATAGAGTTTGTCATTTATGAAGAGTGAAGTACTTTATCATTTCAAGGATCATCCTGTGGACACCCCAATTGGAACCTGTAAAAACTGTCAATGCAAAATATATATATGTAGACATATAATTACTAAGGTAGGCGTTCCCATACTCAGATCAAAACTGACTAGAAAACTGACTAAACTGTTATGATACAGGAATGATTTTGTAATACATCAAGAGTATAGACATGTGTAGACATAGTATGGGTGCAACCATCTGTTTATGAATAGTCCATTGTATAATGAATAACAAAATTCCTCGTAGCCTGGATGGTAGAAACTAGATCCAGGGTCTTGATTTCTGCTTCCCGAACTAGTACGATTCTATCCATGTGAATGAATGTGTCGAAGTTGAACATGGTAGAAACCACTTGATTACCAGTCAATGATGTGAACTGTTAACAAGTGTGAGAGAAACCAACAGTAATGTCAATGGCTCTCAAAGTACTTAGTACAATCCATGAAATGTGAATAAATGAGCCGAAGTTGAACATGTCATAGAATCCTTCGATTGAAGGTCAATGATGCAACCTATCATCGAAGGCAAGAAACTTGCCATTAGGGCATGTAGATTTCAAGGTACTAACGATTTCTAGATCAACTTCCTAGATAATGAGCTGATGTCGATAGAAAGCGATCCGTCATAGGCAAGCACACAACACGAAATCATAGATCAAGTTTTGAAGAAATATATCGGCAAGGACTGACTCAGGGATGGTCAAAATGGACGACATATATTTTGCAGATGAATGGTTTGTTTGAACTGATTTCTTGAACACATAACGACACTGCAGATGGCTTGGTGACAATTGACCCAAACTATACCCATAAACCAGCTGAAGACTTTCAGTGTGGTTTGAGTAACTGTTAGGCAAAGGATTTCCCAACCCAGGTGAACGAAAAGTGTCGTGTTCAAGAGTGGTTAACGGCTTTTCCAAAAAACAAAGTGTAACAAACAGGTTCATTTTTCTCTCTTTTCCCCCACCATTTTTGGAAAGTACCTCTTTATTTTTGACAAGCTTGAGGAGGATAACATTTGCTTGTTTATAAGCTCATCCTTCGGATGAGTCCAACTTAGTTTAAAATTTGAACCCTAAGAAGGAGTGGTTCGTTCTGTTTAATTGATAGGTCCTTTACTGTTAAATTTAACGAGTCAGATTAGGAAAAAATCAGTGTTTTTCAAATTTTAGGAGTCAGAAAAAACTTAAGAAAACTCCATGGGGTACTTTTCGTAAAATAATCCCTCAGGTCCGAAAAAGGATAAAATATACGGGGGATGACATTTCCAATACTTTAACGAGCTAGAAAGGACAAGCGCTCGACAATCTTTTCATATTTAACGAGTCTGAAAAGGGTTTAAAGAGGACTCTAGTCTCGTCATGGTGATGAGTCCAATGTCATTAGGGTTTAACGAGTCCAACACAGGTAAAACTCGGAGTATTTTTCATGTTTAGAGAGTTTGAAAAAGACACGGAAAAGAAAACTCCAGGGGGATCCTTTTTCGTAAATTTGTGTCCCTCGAGCCCAAAAAAGTATAAAATAATACTCGAGAGAACCGCTTGAACATTACGATCAAGGAGTACTTTTCATAATTAGTGGCCCCGATCCGAATAAGTAAAAAAGTGATCGAAGACACGTCGTTTCATAACCAATATCGAACTTGAAACGACAAAAGTCCGGCGATCTTTTCATGTTTATACAGTCAGAAAACAACTGTAAGTGGACCACATTTTTATTATGTTTAACGAGTTAAAAGGGAAAAACCCGACAATTTTTTTCATATTTTATGAGTCAGAAAAGAACTTAAAGAAGACTCATCCTAGAGGAACGAGTGGTATAAAGGGTAGCAACTGGTTCCGACAATGGTGGAACTGCTCAAAACATGTAATGGTTAAGAGGCTAGCCAATAAAACCACTCATCGCTGCGGTCCCTTAGGGAAGGGAAAACAACCAAGTGAAAGCATATGATCAGCCAAAGAGATGGCGACGATGGAATGAAAACAACCAAGGCTCATCTAGTAGAATTTAGCGGATAAAAACGACAATAACGAGATGTAAATCGGGTGTGGGTTCATTTTTACACAAGCTTGAACCATAGAGAACTCTGCTTGGACTCAGTTTCATGTTTACACAAGCTTGGAACAAAAAAATATGCTTGTTATAAGTTCGCATGCCCCCGACATAATGACTCAAATCGAGGTACATGTCCCCCAAGCTTCATTGCATTCAACGAGGTGGATGGAATGAAAGTTTACTTTTGAGATCTTGGAAAGGCTCAAAGACTCGATTTGGAAAGTTTCATTTTTTAATGAGGTTGACACAGTAAAAGAACTATCCTCATAACCCTTGCTTCATTTTTTAAATGAGCTTGACACAAGTCAAGGAACTATGTGTTGAGCCCTGAAACTACACATCTCCTACACACTTTCCTAGATTTTTCCCCCTCACTTGGACCTCATAAGCTATCAAAAATAATTGCATATTGATTCTAAAAGAGCATTGAAATGGTTTTCTAACTATGTTTTTGTGTTTGCTGTTTGACTTAGATTTTGCTCATGAGCTGCGGAATGCAGCCACTTTCTGCAGCTGTTTTTGTTAAACTCTAGGCTGCAGGTGTTATCAGGCAAAAAAAGGCACGTGGGCAAGTTAAGAATGACCTGGACATGGATCAGGTCCTATTGGTTTAGCCGGATTCATTAAGGAAAGTCGTGGTCAACGGTGGTCAAATGATGGTCTAACAAAGAAGTCCTACGACAACCAGACTCTGTTTTCAAACACGTGAAGGATTTGTGGCCGTTCCTAGATCCCTGGGGTCATGTTGACACCTGTAGACTGCCCCACCATGTGAATCCAACATCCACTTTTGATAGATTGAATAATCTCGGCAACCATTATGCTAAACTCATGGACGCTGTCCTTTTACGAGTTCCCTGTTGAAGTAGTTTCATAAGAAAATAGTTATGTAATTTTCCCTATAAATAATGCGTTTGCATATGCATAGAACTAGCTTTTTAGTTTTTGCTATCGTTTTGCTGTTAGTCTTTGTACTGTGTCGTGAACTGGTCTTGCTGCTGTAAGTAGTTTTGAAATATAAAGAAGACTATGTTTCTATATGACTACGTGAACATAATTCTAGACTGATAGCTTGTTGACCAAGGCCGTGCAGAGGGCCCTTGCACGCTGAGATTTTGTTTTCCTTATTGCTGTAAAGTTTTTATTTAGTGTTTCCTTATTTCCATTGCACATATTTCATAGTTATCCACCTGTGCATATTTCATTTATTATGGTATTAACATTTCATTCCTGTACATGATTTTTCAAGCTTTGTATATTGTTGCTAACACTGATCAGTGTGTGTGTTCAGGATAGAGTAGGCCCGGGAATTTTCATACAATTTTTACAATAACTAGTGACATGGGATTAGCATCTCTGCTGATTTTATTTATTTATTTATTTATTATATATTATTATATAATAATCTTAATTTTTTTTTTATTTTATTTTATTTATTTATTTTTTTTTATTTTATTTATTTATTTATTATTTATTATTTATTTATTATATTATTATTATTAATTATATATATATATATTATATATATATATATAATATATATATAATATATATATATATATATATTATATATATTTTTTTTTTTTAAATTTAATTTAATTTATTTTTATTTTTTAATTCCAGTTGTGCTTTGATTTCAGTCTTATTCACTTGCTTTGTTAGTTAGTTTAGATATCAAACTGTTCATATCATTGACGTTATCTCCTAAAGCCATAGCTTAGACTACATGGTGAGCTATCGGACTATGAATGATGTGATTTGATTTTAGTTTTACTTTTCTTCAATTAGATATCAAACTGCTCATATCATTGACGTTATCTCCTAAAGCCATAGCTTAGACTACATGGCGAGCTATCGGACTATGAATGATGTGATTTGATTTTAGCTTTACTTTTCTACAATTAGATATCAAATTGCTCATATCATTGACATTATCTCCTAAAGCCATAGCTTAGACTAAGTGGCGAGCTATCAGACTATGAATGATGTGATTTGATTTTAGCTTTATTTTTCTGCAATTAGATATCAATTTCCTCATATCATTGACGTTATCTCCTAAAGCCATAACTTAGACTACATGGCGAGCTATCAGACTATGAATGAAGTGAATTGATTTTACTTTTATTAGTTTGCAGTTTTTTATTTGTTGAGTGCAGTAGCTTAACTCATTTTTCTTTCTGTATTTAGATAAGCAGCAGAGATAATGGTTTCATGATCAGTAGTTCATTATTTGTTTGATTTGAATAGCAACACATTTTCATTCTTGTTCAAGTATTAATTTCATCACTAGTATGTTTTAAGACCCTCTGAAGTGTTAAGTTCTGGAAATCATTATAGAGGACATAATTGCCTTAAAATCTATATCCATACTTGCCTTCTAGAGTATTCTTAAAACTCAGGGATAGGATTTCCATTCACATTAGGAGATAAACGAAGATAAAAAGAAAAACCCAAAACAAAATAAAAATCGAAAACAACAAAAAGTAAGAAAGAGGTTGTCTTACACATATAGTGTGCCACACTTCATTAGTTTACGACTTCAGGATTGATAATTAATGTAGCAATTTAGGACTTACTAAATTGACTAAACACTATGCCCCATGACCCTTGATTCATTTTTAAATGAGCTTGACATAAGACAAGGAACTATGCTCACAACTCCTTGTTTCATTTTTTAACGAGCTTTACACAAGACAAGGAACTATGCTATAGACACCCGGTTTCATTTTTTAACGAGGTTGACACAGGAAAAAGCTATCCTCGACACTCCTTGTTTCATGTCTTAGCGAGCTTGACACAAGACAAGGAACTATGCTCAAAACACTCGGTTTCATTTTTTAACGAGGTTGACATAGGAAAAAACTATCCTCGAGACTCCCGGTTTCATTTTTTAACGAGGTTGACACAGGAAAAAACTATCCTCGAGACTCCTTGTTTCATTTTTTAACGAGCTTGACACAAGACAAGGAATTATGCTCGATACATCCAGTTTCATTTTTTAACAAGGTTGACACAGGAAAAAACTATCCTCGAGACATCTGGTTTCATTTTTAATGAGGATGACACAGGAAAAAACTATCCTCGACCTTGATCAGGAATCAGAAAACGATTGTACAGCCTGATATGCAATTTCAAAGGGACTCAAAGGCATTGCGCCATTAAATGAATCCACCACAAAATCGGAAGGTACGATCCAAGGATCATCAAAAGTAACAGTATTCGATGAAATCATATGAATATTTGCAATAGAAGGTGATACGTTAGGAGGAGGGAAGGAAAAAGTTCCCAGTAAACCAGAATCTTTAATCAAACCTATGCCAACATCATTGTAAGGGATAGTCGTTTTACTGACGTGATGAACACTATCTGTAGAGGCTGGGTTGGATGAGGAATAGGTCAGCTAGTCTATCGTAATGATCTTTCCGTTATGAGGAAACTTTATAAGACGAAAGACCGATGACATAATAACAGTGATCGCATAAGACCAACTGCGACCCAGGAGAAGGTTGTAATCTAGAGGGGCATCAACCACTTCCACATCTAGATTTGCGGTTTTGCCTTTGACCCCTATAGGTAAATCCTGCAAAATACCAAAAGGATGGAACCCTCGGCCATCAAAAGCCTTTAGAACTGTCGGAAACTGATTGCGTGTGGGAGAACCAAGCGATCTCCAACACTAGATCGACATAATACACGTAGAAGCCCCTTCATCAATCACAGTTTGAAAGCAAGGTCTGTTTTTGACTAAAACTGGAATCTGGAAAGCCATTTGATGAGGTAGGCGGGGTGTACTATTCTATAAATCGAAGATTATTAGGTTCCGATCCTGAATATCGACAACTCCTATAACAGACAATAGTAATTTACGATGTGCTCGGCATGATTGCAGCACTTCCAAAGTCGACATTACTGAAGGGGAAATAACTAAGTCTTCAACAATGTTATAATTCTGAGCAGGTCTCGTATGTGGATTGAAAGTTGATTTCTAAAGTATACCTTTAGCAGGCGGTTTGATTACTAAGTCAGGGTTGGGTTTCTCGATCTGTAGTGGATCAGAACCAGGAGGAGGTGTCGTTGATGTTTTTGAATTAGAAGATTATGCTTCTTTACCATCAACATGATTTTTACTATCATAATCTTGAGATCGCGTCATAATCCTGACATGAGACATCATCATAATGGGTTCTTCGGAGGTATTCGAGGAAGAAGTAACCATCTTACTATCTTGAGTAGGAAAAGGATCCTTCAAGACAGTAGGTGTTTGAGAATCTTTAACGAATTTCGAAACCTTTGCTCGATGTGGGCATTCTTTGGTAAAATGATCCTCGTCGCAAATGAAACAAGGATAATGAGGTTTTCATTTTTCATCAATAGATTCATTTTTATCTATTTTATCTTTTGAATTTTGTTTGTTTTTGTTCTTCCCCTTCTCTTTACTACCAGATTTGGTTGTAGACGAATCTACGACATGGACATTGGCATAAACTTCAGTGGAAGAATTTCCTTTCGAGGAATCAGGAAAAGTTATTGCAGGAGAAGAATTCTTTGAAGATTTCTTCTTGCTTTTAGTACTAACTGAACATTCATACCATCAACAACATAAGACCCTGAAGGAGCTGTAGTTGTTTGACCGTGTTTTGGAAGATCAGGGATTTTTTCATGTAAAGTACCTGACTGCGTACTGAGCCTAAGCAATGACTTTCTCTTCAGTAACAACTCCTCCCTTAGCTACATCTTCAGTGATTTTAGGTAACAATGATTTAATGAACCATTTTGCTAAAATTTGATCCGGAATGAAAACTTTCACTAAACGCCTTCTACGTCGCCATTCATGAATATGATTAGAAATATATGTGAATGTGGATTGTTTTAGTGAAGTTAACAATTATGTGCCATTGTCGTATCTGACAGGCAACTAGAAATGGGTTAAGAAAGAAGTGGATAACTGATTGAAATTATAAAAAGAGGCTCATGGTAATCAATGTACCATTTGGTAGCAAGACCAATAAGAGTTCGTTGAAAAAGATGTAATCGAATTGAATCATCAATGATTGAATTAGATGCACATCAAAGGTGATAAGTCATAACATGATTTGAAGAATCCTCACCTGACTTACCCTTGAATTTTGGGATATCACTGGGCAACTTATTAGGCATTAACGACCAATACGGAAGATAGTAAATCAGATCGTTCGTAAGGCACGACAAATCAGGTAAATCCAAAGTTGCAATAAATGGTAACTGATGGTTAGGGTCACGAAAACCTTGAGTAACAAGACGAGCTCCAGGAGGAGGATATCCAGGATAACCTGGAATCAGATTTGCATTAGGAATGTTATAACCTCCTGGAAAACCAGGATTAACCAGACCAAATTGAGGTTGTTGAGGCAGTTGATAAGTATAGCCAGGATACGGTTGATATTGATAAACTGGGTTTTGTACAGTAGGACCGGATTGATACTTTCCCTAGTATGGTTGATAAGTGAATTGCGGTTGACTTGTAGCAATCGTACTTGGACCAACTTGTCTTGCAGGCATCTGGACCGAAGTCTGAACTGTAGGTCTTGACTGTGGCACAGAGACTTTAGGAGTTTGTACTGATGCAAAGATAGTAGAAACCAGAGCTATAGATACTCCAGAAACAAGTGTGGTAGGTTGAACAGAAGTTGCAGCAGCAGTTTGAGGCAGAGTCTGAGGTGAACTAGGCCTAGGCTACTGAACTAAACCAGGTGCAGGGGTTTGAATAGTAGGTTGGATAGGTTGTTGGGTTGGACCATAAACCAAAGGTTGTCCAGGTTGACTTGATAACTGCACATTAGGTTGCATAGTCTGTTGAGTTTGAGATGGATCCCGCACCATATTCATTCCGGGATATGGACCCATAAAAGGTTGTGCATATGGAGGACCATAACCCGGTTGAACGTAGGGTTGATAATTAAGTGGTATATTTCCAGCTCCTTGTAAAAATGATTGACCAGAAGTCAGTTGGAAACCTTGAGTTGGGCACTGACCTTGAGGTTGATAACCCTGCGGCATGTACTGATTCTAGGGTTGATAAGCATCCTGAGGAGTATACTGAGTCTGGGGTTGACCTTGGTGGTATGTACAGTCTTGAAGGTGTGTACTGTCCTTGAGGTTTCCCCCCAGGTGGTAACTAACTACCTTGAGGTTGAGGATTTGGAATACTTCTAGACATCATAAGGATTTTCTCTGCGTTCAACGTTTTAGTTCCATTACTACCAGGTGATAACTAATGTTCAGTCGGTCGAGGAGTTGCTCCTAAAAGAGTACCATAGAGTGACTGGTACCCCGAAGGAACAGAAGGATTGCCGTATAAAAATGTTTCCGTTGATTGGGAAAACATAGATGACTGTCTTGACATGATCAATGAAGGATAATAACCTCTTGGTGTAGGATGAAAATAATCACACACAAACAAAGAAAATTTTAATAAAAGCACCTAAAGTCTCTTAAAAAAAACAACTGAATCACATGCCTAAAAAATCTAAGAGTTCAAACCACACACAAACAGTAACTTCCCGTACTAAAAACACTAGTTGGTGATGAAATCCAACGTAGTAGAATTTTAATACAGAAAGGGCGGTTGGAACAGTTACCTCGACAACCTTCTTAATGAAACAGAATGGCACAAGTTTCTTCACAAAACCATCTCGAGTGAAGAGAACCCTCCAGAGAGTCCAAGTGAGTCTAGTCGACGTCTGCTCCAGGTACAGTGAGACCCGTCCTTCATTGTCACCTTAGGAATTAATCTTAAGTTTATGGACACTAAGGTTACCAACAACAACAGATACAACTGGGGGAACAATCTACGATCCGATCTACGCGCAAGGGCAGAGTAACAAAGTTCAATCCCCTTGAAGGCTCCTCAACATGATCAATCCAAGGTTTACCAACAAGTGTGTTGAGCCCTGAAACTACATATCTCCTACACATTTTCCTAGACTTTTTCCACTCTCCTGGACCTCATAAGCTATCAACATCATTGCATATGAATTCTAAAAGAGCATTTAAAGTGGTTTTCTAACTATGTTTTGTGTTTGTTGTTTGGATTAGATTTTACTTATGAGCTACAGAATGCAGCCACTTTCCGCAGCTGGTTCAACTTTCCGCAGTTGTTTTTGTTAAACTCTAGGTTGCAGATGTCATTCGGCAAAACCAGACATGTGGGCAAGTTAGAAATGACCTGGACATGGATGAGGTCCTATTGGTCTAGCCGGATTCATTAAGAAAAGCCGTGGTCAACGATGGTCAAATGATGGTCTAACGAAGGATTCCTATAATAGCTGGACTCTGTTTTCAAACACGTGAAGGATTCATGTCCGTTTCTAGATCCCTGGGGTCATGTTGACACCTGTAGGCTGCCCCAAGATGTGAATCCAACAGCCGCTTTCGATAGATTGAATAATCTCGGCAACCATTATTCTAAATTCATGGACGCTGTCTTTTACGTGTCCTCTATTGACGTAGTTTCACAGGAAAACAATTATGAAGATTTTGTTATAAATAACATGTTCCTATATGCATAGAGTTAGTCTTTTTGAATGTAATTTTATTGTTAAAGTTTACTGTGCTATGACGCTAGTCCCACTGTGGTAACACTGTTTTGAAATATAAAAGAAGACTCTGTTTCAACATGATTGCGTGAGCATAATTCTTGACTGATAGCCTGTTGACCGAGGCTGTGCAGAGGGCCCCTGCACCCTGAGGTTTTGTTTTCCTTATTGTTGTATAGTTTTCATATATTGTTTCCTTATTTCTATTGCACATGTTTCATAGTTATCCACCTGTGTATATATTTCATCTATGGTATTAACATTTCATTTTTGTTCATGATTTTACAAGCTTTGTATATTGTTGTTAACACTGATCAGTGTGTGTATGTTTTAGGATAGAGCAGGCCCAGACATTTTCATACAATTTTCACAATAACTGGTGACATGGGATTAGCCTCTCTGTTGAATTTGTTTTTTTCTTAGTTTTTTTTTTGAATTCCAGTTATGCTTTGATTCCAGTCTTTTTCACTTGCTTTAGTAGTTAGTTTAGATATCAGATTGCTCATGTCATCGATGTTATCTCCGAAAGCCATAGCTTAGACTACCTGGCGAGGTATCAGACTATGATTGATGTGATTTGATTTTAGTTTTACTTTCTGCAATTAGATATCAACTTGCTCATATCATTGACGTTATCTTCGAAAGCCATAGCTTAGACTACCTGGCGAGGTATCAGACTATGAATGATGTGATTTGATTTTAGTTTTACTTTTCTACAATTAGATATCAACTTGCTCATATCATTGACGGTATCTCCGAAAGCCATAGCTTAGACTACCTGGCGAGCTATTGAACTATGAATGATGTGAATTGATTTTACTTTATTATATTGCAATTTTTGATTTGTTTGAGTGCAGTAGCTTAATTCATTTTTCTGTATTTAGATAGCAGCAGAGATAATGGTTTCATGATCAGTAGTTCATTATTTGTTTGATTTGAATAGCAGCACATTTCCATTCTTGATTAAGTACTAATTTCATCAATAACATGTTTTGAGATCTTTTGAAGTGCTAAGTTTTGGAAGTTACCATTAGGGACATAAACCTTGTCTTGAAATCTGCATCCATACTTGACCTTTAAAAGTATTCCTTAAGCCCTTAGGAATAGGATTCCCATTTGCATTAACCACGTTAGGAGATAACAAGAACAAAACCCCCAATACAAGAATATAAAATCGTATATAAAACAACGAAGTAAGAAAAAGGTTAACTAAGCACATATGGTGCACCACACTTCATCAATTTACGATACCCGGATTGATAATTTATGTAGAGAAATTTAAGACGTTAAATTGACTAGACACAATGAAGGTAGAATTTATGGCACCATACAATTTTCCTGCAGTTCGACATTCCTCCACAACCTGGAGAAGGTCATGTGCCAAAAGATCATAAAAAGCCAGATAGAACCCAATAGTCCACCCATCTGGTCCCGAGCTTTTGTCTTTTTTGAACCACTTTAAAGTCCCCTCAAGTTTTGAAAGCGATACAGGTGAATTGAGTTCTTGCGCTTCCTCCTCCCCTACAAATCTAGGGAAATAGCCTGCCACTTGGTTGATATCAGCTAGATTGGCCTCTTGTGGAGATTTGTATAGATTATGAAAGCGAGAGGTGCCTAAAAGAGATAGCTTTTTAAAAGTGTCAGCCACACCTCTGTCTGGGAGATGCATTTTCCATATAGTATTAGCTATCTTCCTTCCTTTAGCATAGTTCTGAAAAAACTTTATGTTATCATTGCCCGCCTACAACCAGATTGCTCTACTCTTCAGTCTCCATGTTTCTTCTCTTTCCTTCAAGATATTTTCTCTTTGTTTTTCGAGCTCAATAAGATGAGATTTCTCATTTGCGGATGAAAAACCCTTGTTGTCGTCATCCAAATGCTCGTTCATTTTCGCTTCAATGGATGAAATGTTTTGATCATCCTTTAATTTTTTCTCCTTTGCCCAAGTGATGGATAAATGTTTTAGCTGAGATAGGTTGTAACATAAACCTTCAGCCATAGATCTGTTCTGGAGACGGGATGGGATGTCCAATAGTCCGATACCAACTTGGTATATCCTGGATCTTGGAGCCAAACATGATTAAATCTGAAAGGAGACTTTGGCTTGGTCTCAGGTCCCAGGATTTCCAAATAGATAGGTGAGTGGTTTGATATCCCTCCAGACCCAACCCATTGTCTGTACCTATGTAGCTACTATAGCAAAGGCACTTTAATCAGGAAGCGATCAAGCCTTCTAGCCAGAGCTGCATCCCCAACCCTTCGATTTCTCCAAGTGGGCAAGGGCTTGATCATGGGGACATTAGTGAGGTTGTGCTGATCCAAAATGTCCTGAAGAAATCTGTCATAGGGTCAACTTGGGCTTGTGATCCCTAGGATTCCCCAAAGCCTAGGGAAAAGTTAAGATCACCCCCTATAATCACTTGATCAACTATTGTGATTTCAATATTAAGGAAATGTTGCCAAAATTCATCTCTCTGCTGATAGGGACCATACACATTAATAACCCTGATTGATAATCCTAGATTGGCCGAGAATAAGTCCAATCCAATGAATCCCACTCCTCCCTAGGAGGCTGATACATTTATGGAGCGAGGATCATATCTGATGGCTATTCCCCTTGATCTACCCACTGCATCTAGAGAGAGGAATTTCCATCCAGGTTTAATGGCTGCAAGGGTTTGATTAATGGACTCAATGCTTCCCAGGGCTTCTTGCAGCATGATAATATCCACAGGTTCAATATCGAATAACCTTTGAAAGGCTACTTTTTTGGAGGCACTAACCATGCCTCTGCGATTGAATGAGAGGCATTTCATGGTGGAACCCTCCTAGGGGTGTTCATCGCTCTAAGAACCCCTTCCAGAGTGGATTGTTTTCCAGAGACTACTTCTGCCCCAACCTTCAAAATAACTTTTGAAAGATTTGATTTATGGCCCTGAGCTGTTTGTGCGATCTGCCCAGGGAAGGTAAGACCTAGGCCCGTCTGATGGCTGGTGTCCAGGATGAAGCGGGAATGAAGGTTGTATGAGTGGGGCAAAGCAAAGTGGTTCATAACCGATGGCATAGGGGAGGGAGGGGGGAGGGAAGGGATGGGGAGGTGGTGGATATGACGGGCGGAGGCAAGGAGATTCCACAGGAAATAGCAAGTGACATAAACAATGTGGTTGATGAATCTAATGATGCACAGTAAGCAAATGTAACAGAAGTAATATTAGAGATAGGGGGAGAAGAGAGAGATGTACGCATTTTTCTTGTGGCCTCTGCATCAGCAGTAGTTCTAGCACAGGTCAGTGGAGACGATGGCGTTGTAAATTGCTCATCCGCGAATTTGGAGGACTCGCCTCGATCATGTGCTTTGTGAGCCGATACCGGGGTGCTGTCCTGATTTGTTGTTGCTTTTGGCTTTTGAGGAGTTGGTGAGCTATGGTGGTCAGCTAATTTCATGAGCAGAGGACATTCCTTGTAGATATTCCCTACCTTGTGGTACCTCCTACATCAAAAAGGAACCCCCTCATAGTCCAGGATCTGGACTCTGGTATAATGTCGCCATTTAAGAGTAATTTTCTCTTCTAGTCCCTCCCTCATATCTAAATATACCAGAATTATAGCCATAAATATATTCTTGGACTGCACATAGGTCTTGTCATAATCCAGATATGTTCCAAGGGCATTCCCAATCCTTATGAAGACTGCTTTAGACCAATACTGTAGAGCTAACCCTGGTAATCGAACCCAATTGGGGTCAGTGCCTATTTGCTCTCATTCTGGATAAAATAAAGGATTCCAACGTTTGAGAAGGATCGACGCCATCTCTATGTGCCAATATTTCGCAAGAACTAGCTCTGTGTAGTTCGCCTTGGAGAAATGCAGCGCGAACCATCCCCTAGCTAGATTCTGGACCTCTAGTAGCTCTTGAAGAGTGCTGCCCCAAATTTCCTTTACCCAGCTTGTCAATCTTGCTGCTGAGTATGCCCTTCCTCTGACATGCCCCACTAATACCATGTTAGCCTTGTCCATTACCTCTCCCATTATAATTTCCTCTCCAAAAATGATAGTGAGGTCCTTTGAGGTAGATTTCACACACTTGACTTTTCTCTTCCCGGTTCGCGGAGCCGATGGGTGTCCTTGCAGTGGATCTATGCTATCTTATGCCTGTGGTACTACTTAACCCTTATCACGGGTGTTTCAGAGCTTCTGGAGGGGAGGGAGCTAGGGTTTGGTGAAATTTTGGGACCAATACAGGATGGAGGTGGGGGTATGATCGAAGGGATCAGATCGAATGTTGGCGATGGAGGTGAAACAACCATGAGCAGATTAAGGGTCCTGGGGGATAGTGGTGGGTAATCAAGGCCCGAAGAAACAAGGGAGAGTGAGCCAAATTGCATTGGGGATGAGGAAAACCCAGGCAGAGTGATAACCGAGACATAGGGGTAAACCAGAATCGAGGGCGGAAGCAGTTCAAAGCTGGTGTGATTAGGGTTAGGGCTATGGAAAATTGACTGCTCATAATACGGGTCCTGGGAGTAGTCTACCTCCTCCTCAAGATCCATATTGTCCATAATGTCAGAAATTGCCACTGAGACCACTAGAGAGACAGTTGAACGTGAGTGCTAGAACTGGATGGCGATAGGTCGGGAGGGTTGTAACAGATACATCATATGCCACGGTTAGCTGCAGTAAAAATATTTTACCCTAATCTTTTGTAAGTTCGGCGATTCGCACATGCCTCGTCAGAGCCATCCTTCTATATATATATATCTAGAGAGAGAGAGAGAGAGAGAGAGAGAGAGATTGATTTTGCAAATGAATTGAATTTCGTGAGAACTAGTTCATGAATTATCTGGCAAAGAGAGAAAAAGGAAAAAGAGTAGAAATGAAACATAACTGAGGAAAAGGAACAAAGGACACATAGAACTATAAAGAGGGCAAAAATAGAGTATAAAATATAGTGAAAGACTAGGCAAGCCATTAAAATAATACTTTCATGTATCAAGGGATTGGTGTCTCTTTTCAGGTAGTACCCTGAAAAATAACAGGTTGGAGCTTGTAAGAAGAGGGATTGGGTCCTCCCAACAAGTTATAGCTTATAGAAGAAAATCAAGGTTGAAGCCTCTTATAGGTAGAAGTCTACAAAATTGATGTAAAAGATTGAGTGGGTGCTTGCCTTTACATCACAACAAAAATTCGTTGTTTTTTCCCTTTATGGGTTTCCACTTATATCTAGTGTTTACTTATGTTGCTTGTGCGATTTTTGTAGTTTTCATGATTAATTGTTGAATATATACATATATTTTCCATTGTTAAATAAAAGACTAAGAGATTGTTAAAAATAATTAAAATTGGTCATTGTTAAAAGATACAATTGCTTATTCACCCCACCTCTCAGTAATTGCTTAGTTTCCAATAATTGGTACCATAATCAATTCCTTTTGTATTAGCCTAACAGTTGGAAGGAATATCTAGTTCATAAGAATGGATAGTAAGGAAGGGTGCTCAACAAATAAAGCTCCTTTGTTTTAATGGTACTAATTATACCTTTTGAAAAGTAGGAACGAGGACATATTTAATGTCCCTTAGTGAAAATGTCTGGGGTGCAATGGAGAATGGATATGAAGATCCACTTGTAATATCTAACAAAGATGACAAGCTTTAATTTTCATTCAATTCCAAAGCCATGAATGCTATCCTTAGTGGGATAGCTAAGCCATAATTTATAAAAGTAATGCATTGTAAGACTACTAAAGGCATGCAGAATAAATTAAAAACATTCATGAGGGAGATGGTAAAGTGAAATTAACAAAATTACAAGTTTATGAAACACAGTGTGAGTCATTGAGAATGAATGATGATGAAGACATAACTAAGTTATTTCTTCAATTTGATGAAATTTTTAATTTCATGAAGGGTCTAGGTGAAAAAATTGAGTCTACAATAGTCCAAAAGGTGTTGATATCACTCCCTGCCAAGTTTAATCCTAAAGTATCAACTATTGAATAAATGTCTAAAATTAAAACCCTAAAAATGGATCAATTTCTTAGCTCTCTAACAACATGTGAAATGAGAATAACAAAAGGAAAGTCTATATTAAGGGATGTAACATTCAAAGGAGATAAGAAATCTAGAAAAGTCCAAGAGAGCTCTTGTTCAACCTCATATGAAGAAGAAACAAAATTTGTGAGAAGACTAAAGAAAGGGACTGGTAAGTATATGACCCGGATCTTGGGGGGATGCCCCCAAGATCTAAAAAACTGAAATGGATATTGGGGGGGGGAGGCCCCCAAGCTCTGAAAAATTAAAATGCCAGAAAAAATAGGAGAACACACATTAAACAAAACCACCAAGAAACTTTTGATTAAAATAGAGAATAAATGTAAAAGCTACATTGTGGTGGATGAACTGTGCTTTTACAAAATGTGACCTGTTCTTATAGTCTTTTTTTTATAGTTATAATACCAAGAGTAAATTTAATGGGTGAATGAATACCATGGGTAGATGTCGCTTACAATCCCATGGGCAGATTCCATGGGTGGATGAATACCATGGGTAGATGAATGAATTACCATGGGTAATGTCACTTTCCATTAGATCACCCCCCCCCCCCCCCCCCCCCCCCCCCTAAGAAGAAATGGTCCTTATTGCATGAAGTTCCCTCTTAAGTAGTTCATGTTGAATATGAAGAGACACGAAAGAGAATGGCTTTTTGTGGTTAACCCATAACCGTGATGAAGGAAGATCCGAGGATAGAGATACCTTGTAATACTTGTGACCAACTGTGATACTGACTGTGTGCGACCTAGAAAATGGACTTCGATGAAGTGTGGGTTTGTGGATGACCCATAACCATAACAAACGAAGATCTGAGGATAGAGATACCCTGTAATTCTCGTGACCAACTGTCATATTAAAAGTGTGTGGCCTAGAAAATGGACTTCGATGAAAAGGATTTTGTGTGGTTGACTCCTAACCGTGATGTTGATTATTGATGAAGAAGCAGGTGCCTACATAGCCTGGGGTGGGAGGGAACATCTCCAAAGAACCCAAGCCGGATGCTGCAATGCTGAAAATCATGAAGGTGAAGCATGTTCCTACTAAAGCAGGCTAGGAGGGCACGTCTCCAAAGGGAACCCACTCCGAATGTTGCTCCAGATATAAAAACTAATTTGAAATGGGCATAACTTTGTCAATATAACTCAAAATATTTATTATAACCCGTTTTTGGAAATAGAATGACCATTCGACATCTTCTCATGTGATTGAAATCTCTATTTGGAACCTCTGTAAACTCAAATTCACATTGCAATTGTCCCGTCATCACAAATGTTCTGAAAAAATAATTGATTTTAAATCAGCAGTATCTCCCTCATCCGAACTCCGATGCGACTAATTTTTTTTTGAAATTGGGTGACTTTTCAAGAGGAGATCATATCTGCAATCATTCTTTTGAAATTTTACACAAAACTACAAAAATTATAGGAGATCCGTCGTCCACAAATTGTCATCAGAAAATTTCTACAACACAATTGATTTTAAATCAGCGATATCTCTCTCATCCGAACTCCAATTCGGACGATCTTATTTTTTTGAATTTGGGTACCTTTTTTGCAAGGAATCCAAATATGTTGTTTTTTTTTTTGTAAATTTTGCACCAAAAGTTTTATATATAATCTTCAAACTCGTTGCCCAAAAAATTCCTACAAAAATATGAAAAAAAAATCTTCTTGTTTTTCCCAAGAAATTGTTTTTTGGAGGTCATAGCACATGCATGAAGTTTGTTAAAGGTTGATCCATAATTGTGAAACTGAAATACGCATCAAACCATCATTCCCATGGAGTCGTAACCTGAATCTGATACCACTAGTTTGGATCTTGGGGGGAAGCCCCCAAGATCTGAAAATTTGAAATTCCAGAAGAAAATAAGAGAACACACATTAAACAAAATGTGTCTTGTTACTTATAGTCTTTTCTTAGTTACAATACCATGGGTAAATTTCATGAGTGGATGCCACTGACAATACCATGGGTAGATTCCATGGGTGGATGAATATTGTGGGTGGATAAATACCATGGGTGGATAAATACCATAGGTGAATGAATACCATGGGTAGATTCCACTTTCCATTCAAATAAGTATAAAGGCAAACAACCTTTTAAGTGCTTTAATTGCAAAACAGTAGGGCATTATAATTTCCACTTAAGAAGGAAGAAAATAAGTCAGAACGTAAATAAACGAGTAAATATAACAAAGTAAATAATGAGAAGAGATTTAAAAGGAAAAAATTTATACCCAAGATACTAGTACACAAATGAATCTTCTTATGAAGAGGGAAATAGTGAATTCATGCTTATGGCCCCAGGGTCTTAATTTAAAAAACTTAATGAGCATGATTCGAGTAAAGAAGAAGAGGGTGAAGTTGATGTTGAAGGAAAGCCAATTAGTGTTCTAGAAGAAATTGATAGGATCAAACAAAAGAACATAAAACAAAAGGAAATTGTGATGAAATATGTGAAAGAAAATCCAAAGTCTGAAGAGCTTCTTAAGCTAAAAGTTGAATTAGAAGAGGCAAAAAAGGTTTAGATCATCCTATTACAACAATTAAAATAGAAAGGAAAAGTATGTGAGAAGTTGGAAGAAGAAGTAGTTATTCTGATAAAGAAGCTAGATAAAACTCAAATTGAGTTAAATATAAACCTTAAACACATTAAGGTATCTAAAAATTTGGATGAGATATTAAATGCTTAGAGATCCGCTCTTATGAAATTTGGTTTGGGGTATGAAAGAGAAACCAATAAGGAGAATATAGAGGATAAAAATACCATAAAATTCATCAAAGATGTTACAAGATTTAATGATAGCAATTAACATCGAAAGAGTAAGGATGTCAATATCACACCTTGTCAAAAACAAGGTAACAATGCATCTTAACAACAACAAAGGAACAACACCGTCCAACAACAGTAAAGGACTAATCCTACTTAGTAACAAAAAACAAGAAGATTTGGAAAGTGGGCAATAAGTTACCAGAAGCCTTATTCTTCAAAACACAAAACTATTAGATTTCAAGAAGACCATATTCACAAGCACCAACTATCCATACGTATGATTTTTTTTTCTATGGATATTTTTATTTGTGAAAAAAATTAGGTCACAAAGGAGTGAACTACAAAGAATATATTAGAAGGAATGAGATAATAAGTGAGAAAAGAAATAAAATCAACAAGAAATTTGTAATTGCAAGAATAAACATAAGCATGATTGATAATCCATTTTCACTACTTTTAGATGTCATTGAATGCTACTATTGCTAGAACTTTGGACATAAATATTATGAATGTCATCTAATTTTTTTTTAGAGTAATCATAGGACATGGGAACCCATATTTTGAAAAAGGAAAAAGGAAGAGATGAAAACTAGTTAAGTGTGGCCTTGTTCTTTATGCTCAGAACTAGA
Organism: Pinus taeda; assembly: GCA_000404065.3. Classification (NCBI taxonomy): domain Eukaryota; kingdom Viridiplantae; phylum Streptophyta; class Pinopsida; order Pinales; family Pinaceae; genus Pinus; species Pinus taeda. Next base: position 70,004 of record APFE031429361.1, on the reverse strand, counting down.
ATAATCAGTGGTATGTAGACATTAGTTGCTCCAAGCATATGACCGGAGATAGAGCATGTTTCTATCTCTAAATGAAAGCAAATATTGAATGTCACCTTTAGAAATGACGCACTAAGGAAAATAATGGGAAGAGGTATAACAAGATTGAATAATGGCAACAACAAGGCACAAGATGTATTTTTTGTGGATGGAATCAAACATAACATGTTGAGTGTGAGAAAGATGTGTGACAAAGGATATGATGTATCTTTAGGGCTCAAAAATGTGAAATAAAGTTAGCTACAACAAGAAATATTTTGGCCAAGGGAATCTGAACAAAAAACAATTTATATGTTCTAAAGGAAAACAATGAAGAATGTTGTTTGGGAAAACAAGATGAGTGTCGGCTATGGCATACAAGGATAGGGCATCTAAACTTTGATCATATCATCAAAATCAACAAAAAAAAGAGTTGTAAGAGAATTGCACAAAATCACAAAGCCACAAATTCCTATCTGCAAGTCATGTCAAATGGGGAAACAATTTCATGTTCCTTTCAAGACTAAAGAGTAGGGATCAACCATCAAGCCACTTGAACTAGTACACATGGACCTTCTAGAAGAAACAACTTAGAGATGAGAATTACTTCATGTTAGTGATTGATGATTTTTCTAGACTAACATGGGTAACTTCTTGAGAGATAAATGAAAACATTTGAGAAATTCAAGGTATTCAAAGCACTAGAAAGGAACCAAATAAGTTGCAAAATAAAGTGCACATGGTCAGACAGAGGAGGAGAGTTTCCATCAAATGAATTTGAATATTTATGTGATGAACATGGAATAAAGAGACATTATACCATTGTGGACACATCCTAGTAGAATGGAGTTGTTGAAATGAAATATAGATTAGTACAAAAGATGGCTAGAGCTAAGATGCAAGAAAGGAACATAACACAAACCTATTTGGAAAAAATTATCCACATGATAGTTCACATACTAAATAAAGCACATCTCAAGCATAATTGTGGCAAGACACCCTATGAGTTTTGGCATGGAAAATAAACATCAATCAAACACTTCGAAGTCTTTGACAATAAATGTTATATTAAAAACAATGATGAGAAATTGGGAAAGTTTAATGTTAGGCAAGATGAAGGAATCCTCTTAGGACACTCAATTAATGTAAAGGGTACAAGTGATACAAAAAAATATTGCATAGGATAGTTAATTTTATGGATGTGAAAGTTGATGAGGAACTATATTACAAAAGCAAGCGGCTAAGATTTATCAATCCCTCTTAACAACCAGTCAACGAAGAAGTGGAAGAAAAATTTGAATATGTTGAGGAAGAAAAGACCCATTTGAAAGCACACTTGATGTATGTACAAAAAAGAGATCCTGAAAATCATATCATTGATAACAAGAATAGAGTGGTTCAAACAAGAAGAAAACTTGTTGAGACATCAGATCAAGCTCAAATTTCCATGTTTTCCATGATTAAAACCAAGATTTTTTGTGAATCAAGAAAATATGAACGTTGGATAGATGCCATGAATGAGGAACTGGACTTGATAGAAAAGAATGAGACTTGGGAGCTAACTCAAAGACCAACAAACGAAAACATCATAAGTGTGAAGTGGGTCTTCAAAAACAATTTGAATAAACAAGGGTAGATTATCGTAAATAAGTCAAGGTTAGTATGCAAGGGATATGCATAGGTAGAAGGATTAGACTTTGAAGAATTTTTTTCTTCATTGGCAAGGTTAGAAGCAATCAAAATGTTTCTATCATTTTCCCATCTCAAATAATTCAAAGTATATCAAATGGATGTGAAGTGTACCTTCCTTCATGGACAGATCGAAGAAGAAGTGTATATAGAACAACCTGAAGGATTCCAACTATACGATAATCCTAATGATGTTTAAATATTGAAGAAGGAACTCTATGGACCCAAAAAAGCACCACAAGCATGATATTCTCATTTGGACAAATATATTCAAAAGCAAGGCTTCAAGAAAGGTACAACTAGCAACAACTTGTATATAAAATCTAATATCAAAGAACTTTGGATTGTAGTTCTATATGTTGATGACAATATTTAGAACAACAATAGCTCCCTAGTTCAATGGCTTGATAATGAAATGAAGTTAGAGTTTGAAATGCCAATGATTGGAGAACTTTCTTTCTTACTTGGTATGAAAAGCATACAAATCTCAGAAGACATGTTCATAACTCAAGGGAAATACTTAAGACAAATGTTTAAAAAGTTAAGAATGGAAGATTCTTCCCCTAACCATGCCCATGGTTGTTAGATGCAAGCTAAGTAAGGATGATGAATCACCAGAAGTTGATCAAAAGTTGTATAGATCTATGATAGGTAGCCTATTATACCTAACAACATTAAGATCAGATATAATGCTATTAGTTGGGTTAGCAGCAAGATATCAATCAACTCCAAAGCAAAGCTAGATCTTAGCAAAAAAAAAAAACTTTAGATATTTAAAAGGCACAATGGATTATGGACTACTGTATCCAAAAGGAAAATAATTTTCACTAACAACTTACACAAATACAGATTGGGCCAATTGCATAGATGATAGAAAAAGTACAAGTGGTGGTGCATTTTGCTTAGGAGAATCATTGGTTGCTTGGTTAATCAAGAAGCAAACCCCAGTCTTATTATCTACCACTAAATATGAATACATAGCAGCAAAAACTTTTATGCACACAAGTACTTTGAATGAAACAAACTCTTCAAGACATTAAGGTAACATACATTGAACCAATATCTATCAAGTGTGAAAATACAAGTGCAATAATCATATCAAAGAATCCAGTTCTTAACTCTAAAACTAAATACATTCCAATCAAGTATAATTTCCTTAGCGTTGATGATGCTAGATCCACAAACATTTAGGGGATCTCCCTGATATGAGGCCCCAATTAGACCTCACACCATTTGGTGTAGGACTCCCATCCTATATGATGGCTTGGTTTCCAAATACTTAGAGATTTTCCTCGACTCTAGATTTCAACACACGAGAGTGTTACAATGGTATCTTCAAAAAGCAAGGTGAGTGTGTAACGTAATTGTGTCTAGGTTCTCTTACTGCAAAATGGGGGAGAAAAGTGAGGCTCTATGTGAGAGGTAATATTACCACCCAAGAAGAGGCACACGTGAACCAGGAAGACCTATCCAACATCTAGCAGATGTGGCAGTCATTAAAACCAAAGAACGTGGAAAGATTTGTCTACCATCCAGTGAAAAAGTCCACAACGGATGTGACAATCGTTATAACTGATGAGCGGGGAAAGATATGTCTAGTATCCTGCAGAGTAGTCCACAAGGATGAGACAACAATGACAACCAAAACAACACGTTCCCAACAAGATAAGCACTAAAACAACTGAAATAGTTAAACTATCTTAGTATATGTGAAACAAACATGAAATATAAATTATCACATAATAGTCTTACAAACATCCGTAAGTCATGCAGAGAAAAGTGTTGACCCAAGAAGGCTTTTCTATCAAGAAAAAGTTCCAAGACACATGCTTACATCATACATCACTTGCCCCAGTAGTGGGACGTTGGAGCCACTCCTTGTTCCTCAAAGAATTGAATGAAACTCTCTATGCTTTGCGGGAGGAGCCAAGGTGAAAAGTCTATTTCTCATACAATGAAGGGGTATATATAACCAAGGGTGATGCTTAACCCTTGTGGCTATTTGACTAACATCATGACTATTCAACTTCCTATGAATTTTCAACTAACATGACTCTTCATATTCATGTGTGTCCATTGGACTTCCACTTTACATTACATTTGATTTACAATATACATGGCTCATAATAGTGATGTGGCCTTTGACAACTCATGACATGACTTGACATGACACTACTAACATGGAATAGCTTGCTCAGGTGGCAATGTCAAGTCACTCCTACTGCTGAGTGATAGATTTGTTCTTGGATGTGATTTCTCTTCTCCTCTGCATAGCTTGATGATGCAGGGTATTCAATGATCTTCACTCTTGAGAGGTGGTTGCATGCATGCATTTCCTTTTCTTGTTCTTGATAAGCTTGTTTCTCCATCCAACTATAAGTGAATCTTCTAGCATGTTCGCTCCTTCTTCTCCTTCTTCATCGTCTCATCATGATCCAACAGTATACATGTTCTTGCAATTCACTCATGATGGGATGACATCAAATCCAAAAAATCCCTAATCTAAGATGAAGTATTCTTATCCATGGACTGGGCCTAGGACAACTGATAGGCTAGGAAAGAGGGCCCAGTAACTATGCATTGCACAGTTCCAAGTGAAAGGGAGGGAGGCTAGTCACTGAGACTATGTAGAGTGTAGCTCAGGGCTAACTGAGGAAGTTCTGAGCACAATCCTCACTGCTGGGAAAAATTGCATAGGGGCCATTGGAAGACAGGATTGCATATTTGAGACAGATAATGGCCGATGTAGGATGGGATCCTGGGAGGTAGGTCTGCATAGTTTTGAGAGGCAAGGCAAAACTAGGCAGCAGAGGGGCCTGGGAGTATAGGTCTACGCTGTTCTTGAGATCAATGAGTCCCGACCGAGGGAGGACACTAGGGAGAAACTTATAAGAAGTTTTGGGAGGCAAGGTAGGCTTGGTTCTCTATGCATTGCAAGGTTCCAATAGGCAGGGAATATGTTTGATGACTGATCTTGCGAAATGTGCAGTTCAGGTAAGGCTGGGATAAGTTACTACACAATTATGGGGATGAAGGCAGGCTGCTTACCTCTGGAATTACCTAGTGCAACTGCCTTGGGGGAAGTGACTGAACACTACATAGTTCCAAGAAGCAAGGTTGCATCGATGAGGGTTGAGACTACACAATGTACATTTCAGTCGGGGTCCGGTGAAAGTGAGTTTCCTGGTCGGAAGGATTTTAAGAGACATGGCTAAGTGTGGGAGGAAAGTGAGCTTGTGAGGAACTTGAACTTGTGATCACACACTTAACATACTTTGACGAAATGACAACATAGACCACTGGAACAACAAGATAAACCATTACCCTCTATGATACTGTCGTAGAATGAAAAGCAACAAGTGCACCACTTAGGGTGGACTTAGGATGACTGTGACGACACTTGTGCGACATTTCATAAAACTTTGTGTATGAGTGTGACCGATGTTTACATAGCTAGGAAAACTTGAATATACAAATATAAACCTTCAAAATCACCAGAAAAGGACCATAAGCATGGTAAAACAATTAAACATGCCAAAAGATGACAATTGATCAAACAAACAAAAGGGGTGAAAATACTCTTAGAAAGCTCATGAAATGAGCTCAAGTGTTTGCAACCATAAAGGGAAAGAACAAGGAAGGCTTCGAAATTTAAGTGAAAGCCAAAATTTTGGAGGGTGTTGTAGTCATTACAACACTTGGTGACACACTAGTGGAATACCAACTTATCTGTCTTGGTTCATTGTTTAGTGCAAAGCCTTGGTCCTCTAGGGAGCATTGATTCATCATGGAAATTACTTTGGCTTCCCCACTTACCCCATGGGTAGACATGGTTTCCTTTGTACCTTCTCCGTTGAACACAACATAAGATTCAGCTAGATCACAATGTTTCGAAATGGGAAGTGTAGTTTAGCTTGCGAGCTTAAGATTTCAGAGTATAGTTTTTCATTTTTGGTGTTGCTCTATTGCCAACAGGCCTGGACAATACCTTGGCAGAGTCACACAAGAACACAAGCATTGCTCCACTTCCAGTGAGCCTGGATAGTACCCCGGTGGAGTTTCTTCCTTCACCTCTACGCACATAAATCCTTTCTCTTCTTTCACCTTTATTTATTTATTTAAAGAGGACTATGCATCAACACTTATTTATTTTGGGGCAAAAGAGGGATCCTGAATTATTGAGAGAAGGAGAGGTTGTTCCTTCAGAGAAGCATATAAAGACATATGATTTTGGTTTGCTCATTTAGGTTTCCCCCTTCTTCATTTTGTACTAGTTGGATGAGCTTGAAAACATCAAAGAAGAAAATTGAGTATAGGCATGAGGTTCCCAGGCTGGACACATATTCATGGTTGGACCAAAAATCTCCTTACAGACAGATTGTATTTTCCATCAGAACTTCATCAACCAAAAGTTGCAACCAATACAAAGAAGACAGACATAGGACTGGCCAAGGGCTAAAATGTCACAAGACTCTTTGAAATTTAGCCACACACACACTTGGAAGCCTAAATGCAACAAGGCACAACACTTACTCACATAAGCAGAACAACGGAAAATCACAAAAAACATAAACAAAAAATGACAAAAGACTATGTACATAGTGCAGGACGCAACCCCAAATCTTCATTGAAAGTAATATTTTAAGTCTTGACCATTGACAATCTGAGAGTCAATCTTCCGATCAAGTGATTGAAGATAATACATGTATTGGCCAAGCTTTTCGTGGGTTGTGTATGGACCAATCCACGGGGATTGAAAGTTAGTGTGCTTTCCTTTTTCCTCATGGGCTTTGTCCCACCTCAAGACTAAGTCACCCACACTGAAGCTAGTCTTCCTTGCAGACTTTTTGTCAAACCATCTCTTGATATGGTTATGATGGAGTGAATTTTTTTATTTTTCTTTCAACCCTTTCCTGTAACTTGTGCAAATTGTCCAACATGGCTTGCCCTGGGATTCTTAGGAAAATTGGAGAGTAGGCAAGTATATGTTTGGCGGCAGGATGGCTTCCTTTCCATACACCAGGAAGTAAGGGGAAGTATTCAGAGAAGTCTTAGGTGTGACTCAGGCATCCCATAAAGCATTCACCAAAGCTGAGTGTGAGTTTTGTTGCTAAGAGAATATGGTCTTTTTGATGATGCAAATGAGGTTCTTAGTTGTGGATTTAGCAAGACAATTCCCTTGTGGATATTAGTTAGTAGAATGCTTCAAAACAATACCATTTTCCAATGTAAAATCATAAAGAATTAACGAAGAAAAGTACATTTAATTGTCAAAAACAAGTGACGTAGGAATGTCAAACCTGGAAATGATATTCATAAAGCTGATAACTTCCTGATCATTCACTTGTTTAAGCAGAATTGCCTCTATCCACTGAGTGAAATAATTTGTAGCAGTCAAGATATAGCGATGTTGTTTTGATGAATGAGGAAAATTTTACCCAATGATAACCAAGCCCCATTGTTGGAATGGTTCTTCCACTACAATAGGCTGCAATGGGGCTGCTGACTTCCGATTTTTGTTGGTGCACCTTTGAAAGACTCGACACTTGTAGGTGTAAGCATGAGCATCCTTGAATAATATAGGCCATTAGACACTGACCTGCATGGCCTTGTGTGCTATGGTGTTACCCACGAAGTGTCCCCTGGCTGGTCCGTCATGGAGATCACGTAAAACCTTATCTGAATCCTGTGCTTCCAGGCACTTGACAAATATCCCATTATGGTGCTTTATGTATAGCACCCCATGCACCAACTGATATGATAACGACTTGAGTCGAAGTTCCCTCTTTTGCCACAAAGAGAAATGGGAGGGCACGGTGCCATGCTCAAGGTGTCAATGCACATATGCGTACTAAGAGTTTTTGTCTGAAGTGGGAGAGGCTTGCTCAACATTGTACATTTCTATTTCTTTCTCCCAACCTACAAGCTCTTCTTCTTCCTCTTGTGCATGAACGCTTCTACTGCTAACTTACAAAGACCATGACCCTTGATGGTGTGAACTGGTTTGATGTCAAGATCGTATTCTTGTAGTCCAATCATCTAGTTCTCTCTTCTCTGACCCATCTTTTGCTAAACAAGAATTGATTTGACTGTTGGGTGTGGAACAAAGATAATACAATGGTTTTTCAACAAATAGGGTCTAAATTGCTTCACCGCCTTGTATACTGCATAAGATTACTTATCCACAACGGGTTAGTTAAGCCCTAGTCCTTACAGGCTTGCACTCATGAAGGAGATAGGTCAGTCATTCTTCAACTCATCCTTTTGAGTGAGCACAGTAGTGAGAGAAGTGTAAGAATCGAATGTGTAGAGTAAGAAGTCTTTGTTGAAGTATGGGTTGTACAACGCTGGTGGTTCTATTATTTATTGTTTTATACGAGCGAACACATCCTTTTCCCTTTTGCCCCAATTGTAGACTGTGTCCTTCTTGATCATCTCTTATGCAGGCTTGACGATCTGAACATTGTCGGAGATGAACTTTTTGAGGAAGTTGATCTTCCCCAAGAAACACTGCATAAATTTCTTATTCATGAGGCAGGGAATTTGTGTGATAGTCCAAACCCTATCTAGATCCACCTTGATCCCACTTTTAGCAATAATATTTCCAAGTAGCTTACCCTTGGACGCTGTGAAGATTCTCTTTTTTGGATTCAAGGATATCCCGTATTTCTGGCTTTGGTCAAATTTTTTCTTGAGGTCACATGGGTGTTCTTACCGTTGTCTTGATAACAATGTTACATCATCGAGGCAGACCACTATGCTCTATCTGATAAGCCCACATCAAGCGATGTCCATTGCATGCATAAATGTTGCACCTGCATTAACCAGCCCAAATGGCATTCGGCGAAATGTGAACGTACCCCACTTGGTATGAAATGTAGTCTTCAGCCTGTCAGGCTCTGCTACCAGAACCTGGTTGTATCCTGAGAAACTATCTAACAAATAAAACATCTCTACCCCAAATACTGTCTGCAAAATGTGCTCGATGGATGACACTAGGTAATTGTCTTTGTCTGAGGTGTGATTGAGGTTGCAGAAATCTACACATAGGTGAATCTCCCTGGAATTCTTCCTTACAAGGACTAAGTTAGACACCCATGTTGAATGTCATACTTTGTAAATGATCTGAGCATCCAACAACTTTGTTAATTCTTTCTGTATGAGGGGCTCAAGTGTTGGGTGAGTTTTCCTCAGTTTCTATTGAAAACGATTGAACCCTTCTTTGATCAGTGTCACGTGCTAGATTATTCACATGTCACATGTCTTAAGATCATCGTACATCCATGCGAAGACATCATGGTACTACTTGAAAACATAGATAAAAGATTACCTCTCTTGTGGTATACAACAAGTACCGAGATTCACATACTTCAGATCTTCTTATGTTCCTAGATTGATCTGCTCATGCAAAAATGTAGAGTTGTGGGTCTTAGCATTCACAGGTCCCTGAAAATGATTATGTAGGTCATACATCTTTTCCAGTGATATCACACGCTTTGGGATAAGGTTGCCTTTGCTTGTACTAGCTACGTCCTACAAAGATTGTTCATGCTCGTCCTCGTCTATCGTTGCGTTCTTGAATATGTCAGTGTTGGCCATAAAATGCAGTATACGTTTCTCATCATAAAAGACATGTAAACTAGTGATGTTGTCTGGGACGAATGGTTTATACACAATCTCAATAGTAAAACTATCCCTTAATGGTAATATCCTAGCAGCTGCGTTTGCCAAGGTGTTCATGGTTGCATTACGCATTCTTCGTACTGAAATAATATTGAAAGCTTGGAAGTGAGAAATGAGTCACCATACCTCTTCTTGATCACTCTTAAGACAAGGTGAGACATAGTGTATAGTGTTACGTACATGATGCACCACAATTTTGGAGTCACCTATCACTTTCAGCACAACAACCTTAAGGTCAATGGATTTCTGTAAGCCCAAGACAAGTGCTTCATACTCTGTGGTGTTTCTTGTGCACTCAAACTCCAAGTGACTAGAGGTCAAATGTTTCCTTTGTAGTAGGTCTATTAAAACACAACTAGCTCCAGAGTCCTCCTGCATTTTGGATCCATTAAAGTACACGGTCCACATATCGTTTGTACAAGGATCGCTTACTACACTAGTACTACGACTACTACTACTACTACTTACTGTATATATTTCATTTCCACTAGTTGAACATCGAAGGAGGTCCAATTGTGTGTCCAGTGGGACAGGGGATGGCTCTGCAAGATATCAACTCAACTATGTCTCTAGAAAACAATTGTTGAAAACAAATTCCGTGAAAGCCAATGGCTTGTTATGTCCATTCAAGGGAGTCAAGTTGTGCTTCATGTATCTCTCTGACAATACTTAGATCTAGTTTTCCTGCCCTTATACGGAATACATAAGTGTGACCAGTCAATGGAAAAGTATCCTTGCAGCTTACTTGACCAGTATCTAGTCAGCAATACCCTGTATGCTTCCGGGATGTCCACAATTACAATATTGATGCATTGATAAACTCGTTCATTAGATGATATATGCATCTATCTTACTCCATTAAGCGTTGATCTTCTTGGCTATGGAGAGGTGCATGACATTAACTGATGCACTAGAATGAACCAAGCAGTTGTGAACATTGAAGTTAAAGATTTCAAATGACAACAAGAATGGTGGGCAAAGTGAGTTTTCCTCCTACATGCAGAGCACGTTAAGCATATATGCGAGAGCATTAGGAGACTTACTAGATCCGTTATTTAAAGAGGTGGCATCACCAATAGAGGTTTTCCCTAGTGCTCGTAGAAGCATATCCTGATGGCTCATGATTTTTTTAAGTTCAAATAGAGAAATATTTTCACGGGCCTTCTTCATGTCTTCTACAATGTTGTACTCTATTGCGGGGAGACTCACCGAGGTGTCCAGGAGTGGAATTGAATTCAAGGTTCCCAGTGGGATGGTTTTGTCTTTATTGCTTGTGGAAACAATTTTTGTTGAATTTGTTTTCCTGGACTTGATCTAAGTGTTATGTGTTAAGTCGAATAGATGATATGATATTCACCCTATGGGTGACATCAGTTGAAGATTTATTAAACAAAGGTATTACAGACTCATGTGTTGGTGTGTGTTCTGTGTTATTGAAGCAACGGGTCGATCAGATTGTGAATACACAGATAATAAAATGGAAAGAAAGCAGAGAAATACAACAAGCAAACATAAAGACACAAGAATTTTTAATAAGGAGTTCATCTTATTCTCCAGGGCTACATCTCTGGTCCAGCTTTTAGTGGTGGCCTTGTGCCTTTAAGTAGAGAATTACAATGCAAGGACTCAATGTGAGTTCTCTTGAAGTAGGTTTGCTTGGCAAGGTGGTTATTGGATTCCCCAAGCCACTGGAGTACACAGACTCTTCTTCTTCCTACCAGCTCTATGACCTTCTGGTCTACAGTGGCATGAGCCCAGTATGGTGCTCAGCCTGGATAGATTCCTCTATGGGATGGCTTGAATCTCTCAAGCTCTCTAGTGCTCGATGTTTCTGTTGGTCAGCTCAACACTCTATCTCTTTCTGCTTTTGTTTTACTGCCTTTTTCTCCGTGTATTCCATCCTCCTCTCAAGATTCTGGTTTCTCTGTCTTCTTCCTTCATCTCTCGCACTGTTCTCCGACTCGATTGTGTATTCTGTCTCTGTTCATGGATTTTAGCCTTTCATTCCAATGCCCGTTCAACTTCTCTTCTGCCTCTGTCGATTCCCCTTCTGCAGTTGCACTTGGAGTTCCCTGTTAGGCGTCATCATGAGCGCTCAGGGAGTGGCTACTTTTCCTCCTCTAAACGACACCATCTTGCTTCGTCGGTTTGATTCTTCAGTTACGTTGTGGACGTGTTCTTCCTCTACCGTGGTAGTCAAACAGATTCCAAATCCTTCTAAAATGCGGCATATTCCTTCGTCAATTCCATTTCCTCCATCGAACGTGATCTCAACCGTTCGATCTAGGTCCCCTCGATCCAACATCATATACACGTTCCACGCGGTTGACTTGCTCGACCGATAACGCGCGATCAACGATAGTTTTCTCTCACCTCTACTTGCCACACATCGATCGTTGAGTGGGATTTCTTTGCTTCCATCCAAAACCACTTACTGTTTGAGGGTGCCCCAATCAATATCGCTGGTTTTCAGAGCGTGGGTCCCACCTTTGTCCTTTTAGCGTTGTTTGCCTTTTCGCCCGCGATTCTACTATTCCCCATGCATCCGAATGCTCGGGCTTCCCCCATTTTGGCCCTATTCACCCAACGATGTGCTAATCACGCATCAAAATCCACCTCCTTTTCCTGATCCGGGGCTCCCAGGGGCTACTTTGACCTCCTGCGTAGTCTCCATGGGCCTCGGTCAGCACGCTTTGATCGAGGTCCTCGTTGTTCCACACTGGTTGCCATTGCCACTGGTTCAGGGGTGTTTTTGATCACTATTTTGGAATTTTTAGAGATTTGTCCCGACCTGATATAGTCATGGTTCTTTGATAGTTCTTGATGTATCTAATTTGGATCATGACCTTCCCATTGAAAAAGTTTTTGGACCACCAAAAGTTGGTTTTCTTTTAAGCATCAACTAAGTGAGGATACTGTTGTCTCACTTGTCCAATCTCAATCCACTTTTCACTGCTCAACTTCAAACCTTTGAGTCCAATTATGAGGTACTCAACGTCTCCTCCGTGTGTTGTCCTCACCTTCTTGTCCAAGATTGTGTCTTTCTGCAATTCATTAAGATATTCAGGTAGCAGGTCATCAATAGAAGGCAATTGACTTTGCTCTTCAGGATCCTCAATTAGAGAAGGTTCAAACAATCTCAAGCAATCTGCATTTATGACTAAGTAGATGTGCATGTAAACTGGTAGATCAAGGTGAAAAGCATTTTCGCCAACCTTCTCAAGTATCCTAAAAGGTCCATACCTGATAGGCTTTGGCTTTTTACCTTCACCTTGCATCCTGTCCTTGTTGATATACAGCCAGGCTGGGTCTCCAACTTGAAAAGTATGCTCCATCCGATGCTTGTCATGCCTAGCCTTGTATTTGGCTTGGCTCTTTTCTACCTATTCCTGTACTGCCTGGTGGATCTCCGGGATCTGTTCAATGAACCTAGTTGCCTTGTCCACATCATTGTGTCCATTAACCGTGGTATCTTTACCAAAGACAAAATCTAGAGGAGACCTTGGTATGAAACCAAAACAGGTCTCAAAAGGAGATCTCTATGTAGAAGAGTGTTTTTCTATGTTGTAAGCATGCTACACATAACACAAATGTTCATCCCAAAGCTTAGGATGTTTGCTGCAATATCCCCTGAGTAACTAGATTACTGTCCTGTTAACTACTTCTGTCTAGCCATCGGTTTGTGGATGAAAAGCTGTGTTTTCTTCAGTTGGGTGTCCATCAGTTCCCACAGACTTGACCAAAACTTCCCCAAAAATTGGGTGTCTCGATCAGATACAATAGAAGTGGGTAATCCAAAATGAACACATACATGTTCAAAGAATAATTTTGCAGTTTGTTCAGCTGTAATTTTCTTATTACAAGGTATCAAAATACACGAACCTATCCACAACCACATATAGGTAATCATGACCTTTCCTATAATTAGGCAGTCCTCCAACAAAATCCATGGAAACACTCTCCCAAGGGTGAGAAGGAACTGGTAAAGGAGTGTACAAGCCTAGTTTTCTATTGTTGGGCTTGCTTTTGGCACACATAGTACACCCTCTTACATATCTAGAAACTGTCTCATTCATTTTCGGCCAATAACAAAATCTTTGCAGCTGTGCAACTATTTTACTTACCCCAAAGTGACCTAATATCAGAGAAGTGTGTGCCTCCCTAATGATCTTTACTCTCTTTGTTTGTGGAATGTAGAGTTTCCCACAATGATATAAGAGTCGGTCCTTTACATGATAGTCCAATTCTTCTACCTTTTTGCCTTGACTTAGAGTTGCATATACATCTTTAAAGTCTATATTTGAGCATATTGTTCAATGTAACTTTCATGTAGTACAAAATTATGCTTAAGTATAGTAGATGCATTTATAATGTGTCTAGACAACATATCCACAACTTTGTTGTGTATGCCCTTTTTATATCTAATGACTAGATGAAACTGTTGTAGAAAACCCATCCATTTGTAATGCCTTGATTGCTGCAACTTATTTTGGGAGTGTAGATATTGAAGTGGTTGATGATCAGTATGTATTACTGTCTCTTTGCCCATTAAGTAATGTTTCCACTTTTTCACACTCTGAACTAATGCATGCAATTCTTTATCATATGTAGGATAGTTAACTACTGTAGGATTAAAAGTCTCAGAATGATAGCATATGGGTTTACCGTGCTGTGTCAACACTGCTCCCATGGCATAGTTACTGGCATTTGTTTGGATTTCAAATGGTCTTTGTAGATCAGGCAGTGCTAGTATAGGTGTTTTACTAATCTTTTCTTTCAAGGTGTCGAAGGATTTCTGATGTTTGCCTCCCCACTAAAACACTTTGTTTAATCCTGTTAAAGCATGTAAGGGAGCTGCAATTGAGGAAAAGTTAGAAATGAACTTCCTCCAATATTGTGCTGCTCCTAAGAAGCTTCTCACTTCTGTAGCAGACTTGGGTTTAGGGCAGTTTACAATGACTACCACTTTAGAGGGATCTATTTTCAATTCACCACCCCCTACTATATGACCCAAATAATTTAAATATGTTTTTCCAAAAATTCACATTTTGAGAGTTTAACATAAAGTTTTTCTCTTTTAAAAAAATCTAATGTCTGCTTAACATGCTTTAAGTGTTCTTCCCACGTTTTACTAAAAATCAGAATGTCATCCAGATACACAATTACAAAATCATCAGGAAAAGGTCTGAGTACATCATTCATTAATCTCATGAAAGTAGCAGGAGCATTGGTCAAGCCAAAAGGCATAACCAACCACTCATAC
>APFE031429361.1:20629-53273 GCA_000404065.3 Pinus taeda | reverse complement strand
AATATTTTGATGTTTGGAAATAACTCGAATATGAAAAAGCTCATGTCTTTTTCTCTCATGTTCTTCATCAATAATAGATTGAGCTTAATTCCTAGTAGATGCTTCAGAATTCTTACCTTTTATACCTGTGGTTGCAATGATTGTTTCATCTCTCAAGTCTGACCCCAAATCTTTCTAAATAGCTGCAACAGTCTTCTTCTTCTTGCCCTCAGACTTCTTAGGTCTCAGCTCCGGATGTAGAATCCAACAATGCTCATCATCATGCCCCTCCTTTTTACAGCGAGTGCATGAAGCTTTGCTTTTCTGTGCAGTGTTAGCCTTCCTTGCTTTCCACTTCTGCTTTCTTTTCTCCTTTCTCTTACTTGCATTGGGTTGGGATGGTCCCCCAACTTTTGGATTTCCATTCTTTCCTCTAGCTTCTAGATAAGTAGCTTGTACAGATACCTCATCTATACTAGTGGGATTAAACTTGAGGATTGCATGCCTCATGTAGCTGTGTAGACCACCAATGTACTTCAAAAGAGTCTCTGGTGAGTCTAATGAGATACCCAACATCAATGCTCTCTTTCTGAACTCTTGAGTATACCCTTGCACACTTTTCCCTTTCAACTACCGAAGAGTTTGCCAACTCATCATGGCTTGTTGCATGTAGGCCAATGGATAGAACTGCTTTTTTATTGCAAAAACAAAGTCACTCCAGACAAAGATAATCTTACCATGTTTCTTTATGTCAGCTTGGGTTATGCCTTCCCACAAAACCAAGGCAGTGCCTCCTAGGTGTAGGCTTGCTAGCTGAATTTTTCTCTTGTTCGAGTTATTGTTCTGCACTCTGCAATACACATCAATTTTTCTAATCCAGTTGTCCAACTTTTCAGCATTTAGCTCTCCATCATATATAGGCAAATCAAATTTAACATCTAGCTTGATCAAAGATGCTTTCTTATTATGCACATGGCTATTAGGAGGTGTGAGAAAGCTTTCCTCTTTCCCTTTTCCTTTTGAGTGGTCACGGGAATGAGATTCATCTTCTTCTTTATCTTGTTTGGAACCTGATGAATCTTCGTCCTGATGCTTTCTAAAGTCCCTATACATTTCTTCTACCATGGACTTTATAGCTAGGAAACTCTCCATGAATTGAGGGTCCGGCTCCATAGAACCTTCCTCTTACATTGCCTTCTGAGGATAGACTCTCCCAATTTCAAGATTAGTTTCGACCGACTCTTCTTCTCCTAATTTAAGCTTTGATCTAGTGAGCATTCAATAGCTAAACCAACACAAGCTTGTCTAACCTTGTAACCTAGAGCTCTTATACCACTTGATCCGATATTCACCTTCACATCAGTTGAAGACTTATTAAATAAAGGTATTACAGACTCATGTGTTGGTGTGTATTCTATGTTATTGAAGCAACAGATCGATCAAATTGCCAATACATAGATAATAAAATGGAAAGACAACAGAGAAATACAACAAACAAACACAAAGACACAAGAATTTTTAATAAGGAGTTCACCCTATTCTCCAAGGCTACATCTCCGGTCTAGCTTTTAGTGGTGGCCTTGTTTTATTGTGTCTTTAAGCAGAAAATTACAATGCAGGGACTCAATGTGAGTTCTCCTGATGCTGGTTTGCTTGGTAGGGTGGTTCTTGGATTCCCCAAGCTACTGGAGTACACAAAATCTTCTTCTTCCTACCAACTCTGTGACCTTCTGGTCTACAGTGGCATGAGCCTAGTATGGTGCTTAGCTCAGACAGATTCCTCTATGGGATGGCTTGAATCTCTCAAGCTCTCTAGTGCTCGATGCTACCACTGGTCAGCTCGGCCCTCTGTCTCTTTCTGCTTTTGCTTTACTGCCTTCTTCTCCGTGTATTCCGTCCTCCTCTCTGGATTCTGGTCTCTCTGTCTTCTTCCTTCATCTCTCGGACTGTTCTCCGACTCGACTGTGTATTCTGTCTCTGTTCATGGCTTTTAACCTTTTGTTCCAATGCATGTTCAGTTTCTCTTTCACCTCTGTCGGTTCCCTTTCTGCAGTTGCGCTTAGAGTTCCCTGTTCGGCGTCATCATGAACGCTCAGGGAGTGGCCACTTGTCCTCCTCTAAACGGTGCCAGCTTGCTTCATCGGTTTGTTTCTTCAATTACGTCGTAGATGCGTTCTTCCTCCACCGTGGCGGTCAAACATATTCCAAATCCTTCTAAAACGCGGCGTATTCCTTCATCGATTCTGCTTCCTCCATCGAGCGTGATGTCAACCGTCTGATCTGGGTCCCCCAGATCCAACGTCATATGCACGTTTCGCGCGGTTGACTTGCTTGACCGATAACGCGTGATCAATGGCGGTTTTCTCTCACCTTCACTTGCCATGCGTCGATCATTGAGTGGGATCGCTCCGCTTCCATCCAAAACTGATTATCGTTTGAGGGCGCCCTGATCAATACCGCCGATTTCCAGAGCGTGGGTCCCGCTTTTTTTCCTTTTAGCGTTGTTCGCCTTTGTTCCCATGGTTCTCCGGTTCCCCATGTGTCCGAGTGCTCGAGCTTCCCATATTTTGGCCCCTGTTCGCCAAACGATGCACGATTAGTGTTGAGCGTTAATCGCGCATAAAAATCCACCTATTTTTCCCGATTTGGGGCTCCCAGGGGCTACTTTGACCTCCTGCGCAGTCTCCATGCGCCTCGGTCAGTGCGCTTTGACCGAGGTCCTCGTCGTTCCACGTTGGCTGCCATTACCACTGGTTCAGGGGTGTTTTTGATCACTGTTTTGGAATTTTTAGAGATTTGTCCCGACTTGATATAGTCATGGTTCTTTGAGAGTTCTTGATGGATCCAATTCGGATCAATAGAGGACCCATTTTTCTTAATAGTTTTTCTATGAATTTCCGTTTCGATACCTCAACCATAGTGGTGGTCCCTTGAATTCTCAAGTTGTATTGGTTATTTTACTTCTGGGCCAGACCGTCACTCAGAGGCTCCTTATTGGTGGCAATCTTCTGGGTTGTGAGAGCATACTAATACATGTTTACTACATGCCCAGTGCTTGGAGCTTCATCAACTGTAGCAACTTCTTCTTCTTCATTAGGTTTTGGTTGTTCATCAACCATGACCTTCTCACACAACTGTGTAACAAGACTACTCATTCCATGGTTCCATTTTGGGCACGTTTTTTTGAATTATGTTCATGGTGGAACATGCAGTATAAATATGTAGCGATTTCTCAATGTTCAGAACCATGTTGGAGCTCTACGTAGATTTGGTCGGCTAGTTGATGCTACTACTGCAAGCTACACTCTTCTTTTGTGGGTATCTGGTGGGCTTGCTGCTCACGGTAGTCTCGCTTGTCCTCTATTTAAGTTCATCCATTTCAGTGGTCAGGGCCTTGATAATATGAGTAAGGTTCTCAATATCACTCATTTTCTTTTCCTTAGCCATTCTCACATAGGTTTGAGACCTCTTACTTGTGTCTTTGGAGTCCTTAGTGTGTTCATCATCTGCAATGGCTCCAATAGTGTGTAGGTCTTCCTCTATGACAATAGCCTCTTCATAGTTTTATGTTAAAGTTGGTTTCATAGCTTGCTTGACGAACTGCATAATACTGGTCGGCAAGGCAGAAGTGTAGTAGTTGATAGTGATGGAGTCATGAGGTTTAGTGTCATATGAGAACTTGTTCAAAATATGGTTGAACCTCTAATTAAAATATTTGACCCTTTTTTTTTTGTCTGCTCCATATTAAGACTACCCAACTCCTTCAATAACATGGTAGGGGTCATGTCTTCAAAAAATTTCTCAAGAAAGACCCATTTGAATACCCTCCAATTTTGGATGGAGTTTGAAGGAAGGTTGTTGTACCATACAGCTGCTCTGCCATCCAAGGTACATGGAAACAATCTACAAGCAACATCATCATAACGTGCCTCGAGTGTCTGCAGATGTAGGTAGAAAGTGCCTAAGTGATCTTCTGCCTTTATTGTCTTGTCAGGGTCATATTTTGTTAAGAGCTTCTCTCCGTGTCTTGGTATCTTGTGCAAGACACCCGAAAGTGCCAATGGGCCCTGAGTCATCCATTCTAGATTTTGCTCTATCATGTTGTATTCTTTGTTGTCTTCCTCTTCCTCTTTTGAGTATGATGATTCATCTTTTCAATCTGTTGGTTCCTCCTCTTCTTCTCCTCCTCCTTGGTTTCCTTCCCCTCTGCCTCCTCTACTAGAACCCGAACCCAAGAGTAAGGGGTTTCCTTCTTCTTCTCCTTGAAAGAGCGTAGATTCTTCTTCTTTCTCCATGACTTCTGCTAGCTCTTCAAGAGTGGAAAAGATCACTACTTCAACAGATGTAACTACTACTCCTTTGGGGGTAGTTTTGTTCTTCTTTTGAGAATATGGAAACGTGTACACTCCCGAAATCAATCCAACAAATTTTGCAAATTGACGGGTGATGGGATGGAGAGCCCAGATTTAATGGTACAAGATTTCACATTCAGGTCTGGCAGGTGAGGAATTACCAACTTCAGAATTGTGGGTAGGGGAGAGGGAGTGAATGTTACTGCCTTGACTAGAAAATGGATGAGTGGGGTCGGTGGGAAAATCAACCATAAACTACTGGCGACCCTCCTTCTAGCACCAAAAATGTTGATGGTGTTGGATTTGCCAACATTTAGGGGATCTCCCTGATATGAGGTCCTAATTAGACGCCACACCATTTGGTGTAGGACTCCAATCTGGTATGATGGCCCAGTTGCCAAATACTTAGATATTTGCCTCATCTCTAGCTTTCAGCACATGAGAGTGTTACAATGGTACCTTTGAAAAGGAAGGTGAGTGTGCAATGTAACTGTGTTGAGGTTCTCTTATTGTAAAAAGGGGGAGAAAAGTGAGCCTCTAAGTGAGAGGTAATTTTACCACCTAGGAAGAGACATACTTGAACCAAGAAGACTTGTTCAAAATCCATTGGAATAGTCCACAGCGGATACAACAGTCATTAAAACCAAAGAACAACGAAAGATCAGTCTACCATCCACTGGAATAGTCCACAGTGGATGTGACGGTCATTATAATCGATGAGCGGGGAAAGGTCTGTCTAGTATCTTGTGGAGTATTCCACAAGGATGAGACAACAGTGACAACCATAAAAACATGTTCCCAACAAGATAAGCACTAAAACAACCGAAATAGTTCTACTATATTAGTACATTTGAAACAAACATGAAATATAAACGCTCACAAAATAGTCTTACAAACATCCATAAGTCATGCATGGAAAACTGTTGGCCCGAGAAGGATTCTATATTAAGAAAAAGTTCCAAGACATATGTTTACATCATACATCACTAGCCCGAGTAGTGGGACATTGGAGCCACTCCTTTCTCCTCAAATAACTGACTAAAACTCTCTATGCTTTGGAGGAGGAGCCAAGGTGAAAAGCTTATTGATGATACAATGAGGGGGTATATATAACCAAGGGTGATGCTTGACCCTTGTGACTCTTTAACTACCCTCATGTCTGTTCAACTTCCTATGAATTTTCAACTTAAATGAATCTTCATATTCATGCGTGTCCATTGGACTTCCACTTTACATTACATTTAATTTACAATATACATGGCTCATAATAGTGATGTGGCCTTTGAAAAATCATGACACGACAACATGACACTGCTGACATGGACTAGCTTGCTGAGGTGGAAATGTCAAGCCACTACTACTGCTGAGTGATATATGTGTTCTTCGATTTTCTTTCTCTTCTCCTCCGCATAGCTTCATTATGTGGGGTATTCAATGATCTTCGGTCTTGAGAGGTGGTTGCATGCATGTGTTCCCGTTGCTTCTTCTTGATAAGCTTCTTTGTCTGTCCAGCTATAATTGAGTCTTCTACCATGTTCCTTCCTTCTTCTCCTTATTCATCATCTCACCATGATCCAATAATGTACATGTTCTTGCAATTCACTCATGACGGGATGACATCAAGTCCAAAAACTCCCTAGTCTAAGATGAAGCATTGTTATCCATGGAATAGGCCCAGAACAAGTGATAGGCTGGGAAAGAGGGCCCAGTAACTGCACATTGCATAGTTCCAGGTGACAGGGAGGGAGGTTGGTCATTGAGACTGCACAAAGCGCAGCTCAGGTTTGGTTGAGGAAGTTCTAAGCACAGTCTTCACTGCGGGGAAAATTTGCGCAAGAGGCACTAGGAGAGAGGATTGCGCAGTTGAGACAGTTAGTAGCCAATGCAAGATGTGACCCTGGGAGGTAGGTCTGCATAGATTTCAGAGGCAAGGTAGGACTGGGTAGCAGAGGGGCCTAGGAGGATAGGTCTATGCAATTATTGAGATCAGTGAGTCTCCGCTGAGGGAGGATATTGGGGAGACACGTCTGCAAGAATTACCCTCTATGATACCATCCTAGAACAAAAAGAGACAAGTGTGACACCTAGGGTGGACTTAGGACGACCATGACGAAACTTGTGCAGAAGTGCTTAAAACTTTGTGTATGAGTGCGACCAATGTTTACATAGCTAGGACAAAATAAAATACACAAAGACCAACTTTCGAAATCACCAAAAAAGGACCATAAGCATGGTAAAACAATCAAACATGCCAAAAGACGACAGTTGATCCAACAAAAAAAAGGGGTGAAAATACTCTTAAAAAACTCATGAAATGAGATCAAGTGTTTGCAACCGTAAAGGGAAAGACCAAGGAAGGCTAAAAATTTTAAGTGCAAGCCAAAATTTTGGAGGGTGTTTTAGCCTCTACAACACTTGGTGACACACCGGTTGAATACCAACTTCTATGTCTTGGTTAATTTTTTATTGCAGGGCCTTGGTCCTTTAGGGGGTATTGATTCATGACATGTAGCTTCTATGTTTTCCATGTGTTTAACAGAACGTCTGTTATGGATTAGGAATTCTAAGTAAATTTTTTTATTTGAGATTAAAATTTTAGCTTTTTCATAATGTCAATAATGATTTTGGAAAGTCTCAAGCGGTTTTGGACAGTGGTATGGAGGCTGGCTTGAAAATGTGGCTTAGATATCGAGACTACACCCTCTGAACTGGGCAAGTTGGGTCATAACTATTAGGATATTCTGACACATAGGAAATAATTAAGTATAACTTGGTCTAGTGTATAGTTAGGTAAAGTGTGTTTCTTTAGTATGTACTTTTTGTAAGTTACAATCCAACGATCATGATATATTCTAGACATGAAATTTACATAAGCTTCTCTCATGAACGGTCACTAGAAAAATGACCCTCAGGTTAATTCATAGTAGCTCTTCATCTCATGTTTACCCTGGCAGGCTGGTGAAATTGGGTAAATATAGGAGGATACATTATAGGCTGGTATCAGAGCTTCCAGGTTCAAACACTTGGATTGGATGAGCTCAATGTGATTGTTATGCATGCATGTAAGTTGTTGACGTGTTTGTTATGCATACATTGTGATGGTAATTGTTGTGGTCTTGTGTCGTCTTGGTGTTCATGTTGAGACAATTGATATGTTTATTTCATTATATATACATATGTTGTGCTAATTCGAATTGATTGTCAAGACGTGATAGCCTCCCCTAAACTTCACTAAGGTATGTTGATCATGTTTATATTTGGTTATCTGACATGGTATGTTTGCAGGAACAAGATCAAAGATGACAAGAATAATGGTGAACTATAGTTCATGTGATTCTTCATATAGATTGGATAAGCATCAAAGAGATGAGTACTCTCCTGACATAGTAGATACCTTGAGAAGTTTAAAGGCAGAGATCAAAATTTGTAAGGTGGATAATGACAAGATCATTTAGTCATGGAAAAGAATTTCTAGAGCACATGAAAAGCAAGCATATGTCAATGTAGTGATCCTTCATAGTTTATCAGATTTACAAAGACAGGGACAACCATAGATCAATTATGGACAGGAGGAAAGGAAAAATTTGGCATATGGTAGTAGGTCTCATGGAGGACACAAGTTTGACAGGGATGACATAGTTAGAGGTGGTAGATGGATGGATAAACTTGGTAGGAGAGGTAGTGGTTATGAGTTTTATTCTAGTTGTGTATTAAAGAGACAACATCGCCATCATCGCTATTATCCTTATAGGAGGAGTGAGAAGCATTAATTACCATATGAGTTCAAGAAAGCCAAGCCTCCTACCTTTAATGGAGAGTTGAAGAAATCGGAAGATGCAGAAGCATGCCTACTTGGGATGAAGAAATTCTTTGAGCTGCATGATTATTCATAGAATATGAAAGCCAGGATACCCATTTTTAGACTCAAAGGGAAAGCAAACATTTGGTGGGAAGATGTTAAGCATGTCAAAGGCATAAGGACAAAGGATTTGAGTTGGCATGAGTTCAAAAGACTCTTCATAAAGAAGTACTTGTCAGAGAGATACTATGATGGTAAGGTTAAGGAGTTCTATGAATTAAAGATGGGGTCTATGACAAAAAAAGAGTATACGACTAAGTTTGTGGAGCTGTTGAGGTATGTACCATATCTTATGGATGAGAAAATAAAGGTTCAAAGATTTGTTAGTGGATTTCCATTAGCATTTAAGGATCATATTGAGTATGACAAGCCTTAGACATTGGAGGAAGTAATTGGGAAGTTGAAATATTGTTATGAGCAGTCTACGTGAAGGTTGGAAAGATAATGATAAGACTAAAGGTTAATGGGATAAGAAGTGAGTAATACCTCAGGATGCGGGTAATAAGGAGAATGCAATGTAATACAATCAATTCAATGTAGTTGACAAAGAACAAAGATTTCAGTCTAAGGAGAAAAACAAGGGTGAGGGTAGGAATTCATTGTAGTGTTGGACTTGTGGCAAGGATCATCGCAAAAGAGATTGTCCACAACATTAGGGTGGCAGACCTCATATTTATAGTGTTCAAGAGGCACAAACAATTGAGGATGTTGGAAAGAGTATTCCTCAGATTTATTCAACATTGGATAACAAACAACTTGATAATCAAGCATCTATTATCAATATGGAAGGTAAGTGTTTTGATCAAGTTGTTTCTATTTTGATTGACCCTATATCTAACTATAGTTATATCAGTCCTGACTTGGTGGATAAGTGTTTCTTAAATAAATAAGTGCATGCAGAGTCTTGGTTGGTGTAGTTGGCTACAGGTGCCAAGAAAAGAGTTCATAGTAGGGTAATATCTTGTGCATTTGAATTGAATGATATGTCTACTGTTGTACCTCTGAAGATAATTCTAGGTTAGGAATTATGCCAAAGAACATATAATGTTTTATTGGTTTTTAAAGTTTTTGGATGACCAAAGCTCTAAATTGTTCAAACAGGTGCAATTTCTTAATTACTTGTGATTTATTAGAAGGGTTGATTCTTCACCTCTAACAATAATTTAGATTTGATGAGATATGCAAGGGTGAAACTTTAGAAACTATACGATCTGTTAAACATCATACAGATTGTTTAGCCAATCATATACATTGGATGTGTGTAAAATAATTTTACATCTAAACAATATATGTTTGAAACTTAAGGGAATATGACAATTTAGTGATGTAGAGGAGTTAAATCAAATAGACAGTTTAATTAACAAATATGTGTAAAGAATTATAATTTCAGGGGGGATTTCACATAAATTGAAAATCATTATTATAATACCTAAAATTCCCACAAACTTCAAGCATATGAAGATTAAACAAAGTGAAAAATATTAACAAAGAAGAACTTACAAGGACATAAGCTATTTTGAAATGAATCCAAAATCCTTTTATTATTTTCATAAATAACTTTGAAGGATATAAGTCTGCTCAAAGTCTATCACAATGGTTCAACCATTTCTAAGTCTCTATTCTAAATATTTGTAGAAAATTTTGCATCTTAGATCAGACTTCAAAATAAAATACATTTACAAAATAATCTCTGTTTAAAAACACAAATATTTTAAATATGTAGGAAAAATAGGAAAATCTGTTGAAAGTTTGCTACTCCGTTTAGGCTATGTAATAGTCTGGTGATGACTATTACTACTTTGTTGGAAATGTTGTTCCTTTACTTATTCTTCACTCGATCAATTCGAGGAACTAGTCCCACCTTTCTTCACTTGGGATAGAAAATCTAACCATATTTTTGAACCTTTAATCCACCTCTATGTAAGTGAAAAAAGTTGGGTTATTTACAGAAAGGTGGTCAACCTCGTGCTGGATATATAAATCAAACTGAATTCCCTGTATGAATGCTTCCCCACTGATAATTCCTTTGGATTTTGCAAATTTGGAAGTATCAACAACTATGTTGCACATTTGTTCTTGATAATTTTCTATGGGATCAATTGGCCATTAGAATTCCTAAGAGTAGGAAATCCTTTTTCCTGCAACAATGTAAAATTTTTGTTGAACCTTTTGACTTGCAACTCAAGATCTTTGCATTTATTTTCCGATTGTATCATAAAATTCTTCTTGGTCAAGATCCTCTTAACTTCCATGACTATTGTTGTTATGTATGGAATGTTCAAGTCTTCTAGTTCCTCCTTGGTTTTAGAATTCAACAGATTGATGATCTTTTGTGCTTCTTTTGGCCTGTGCTCCAAATCTACCTTTGTATTTTCTATTGCTTCCTTAACTTTGTGCACAAGTTCTTCCTGTTAAAAAATGATCTGTATTGAAGGCCACATGTCTGTTATGTTGGCATTTATATTTTTCCAAATGATATTCTTAGCCTCTACTAACATTTGAATAGCAAAGGAATTGTCTTCATACTTTTGTAGCTGATGCATGAGTTTGTATTTTTTCTAAAGTTATGACGAATATGCATTGTCACTTTTAAGTTTACTCTCCTTCATATTAGCCAATCTTGCTAACATTTTTTTATTTTTCTGACTTAACTATTGATAATTCATCCAGAGATCTTGTAAGCTCTTTTGTATATTTTGAAACTGTAGTTCTTGCTGAAGTTTCTATCATTGTACCTATACCTGTAGATGCTCCTGCTGCTTCCCACTGTTCTTTTTCTTTCAACAATGCTTCCATTACCTACTCCATATTTTGTATCTGTGCATTTTTCTCAACCACTATAGTAAAAAATAATACTTTCTCCATTTCTATATTGGCACCCTCTTTAGCTTGAGGATGTTTTGTGGAGGTTAGCTTCAGTTGCTTCTTCAATGCTTGAATGTTTGCTTCCTTGTTTTTGATGAGCTCTTCTACTGCTCTGATATCCTTAGGATCATGTCCTAGCTTTATGATCAAATATTCTATAGATTTGATCCTGTTATCCTTAGCAAAATATGACATTTTTTCAATTTTAAACTAAGAATTTATGTTATTCAAAGATGCTTGTAATTTGGAAACAATCATTGTTGAATTGGTGAGTGATGAAAATATTAGCTCCCCTGTTTTTTTTATGTAAATCGATCTGATTGATTTCATGTATTTTCTTGGTATCAATTCAAAAGATGGAGGTTTTATATTCTTTAGGACTCTTGGGGGTTGGCATTAGAGGTTCCATGAAGGCCATCTAAACATGTCCCTTTTCTAAATCAAATGCATAAAGTAGTCTATGTTGAGTCTTAGTTGTCTTCTTCCAAAACTCAGAGTAGGTAGAAGCCTTCAAAGCTTCATTCTTTAATTTTATTTCTTTGTACCTTGAAAAGATACTCTGTTGAGTAGAAACCTATGAACTAGATGATACTAGAGATTGGACTATTGCTTCTACAATAGGTGATTTTACTATTTGTTCTACTTGAGGAGAAGGAATGATAGGAGTCCCTGATAAAATCTTTGTGGATAGTTGATTAGTGTCTCCTTCATCTGCACTTTCATCTTGAATAGTGATCACTTGAATCTTGACTTGAGAATCTGACTTCTAATTATTATTATGGTCCTTGGTATTTTTCCTTTTGAAAACAAGAAATTGTGCAGCTTCAAAGTCAGTTATGGACATATATTCTCTATCCCTTTTGAATATATTTTCTTTAGCAATAGGTGTCTACATGGATTATTGGTTGACTGGTTGTTCTTAAACTTCTTGTAAAGTACCCTCTATAAATTCTTCCTGATTGGCATATTGTTCGATCTGAGTTTGGAAATGATGCCTTGAGGATCATAAGACCAATAAAAACTGAGTTTGAATTTCATTTGACTCAAGATTTCTTCTATTTCCTTTGTTTCAACTCTGGTATTGATGATGTAGGGCCCTATGTGAGTTTTTAGCTTGAATTGTGCTATCTTCTTATAAGAGACCAAATGTACTTCATCCTGTTATGCAACCAACTTACAAAATCGAAGAAAAGATAGATCAATGCCTTCAAAATAACCCTCTTCGAGGGGTTAACCTCCTTTACATTACACAAATGAACAATTATTAGATGATACAAAATGACAAAACCTCCTTTCTATATATAAGAGTCTAAGGGGTCACAATATAATCAAAGCCAACATAACAATAATAATATAAGGGCACAACAATAACTTTAAGGGCTACAATGACAATAGTAATGGGGGGAATCACTAGTATTTTAGGGACCTAACGTACCCCTCTCCTTCAAAAAAGTGTTGTCCTCAATGCTTGAGTAGTTTTGGATGCTTCTGTATAAAATTCTCAACCTACCATGTGGAATTTTCAGTGGGTAAGTCCTTCTACTTGATGAGTTACTCCAAAATTGATCGATTCCATAGCTGTCGAGCTATTGTTTCTTGGACTACTTCAGGTTCCAATATGATTTTTCCTTCCTTGTCAAGTTCTGGCAGTATTGTTTGAACTAGGAGTTTGCCACCTATAACCTTCTTTAAGCATGAAACATGGAAACTGGGTGCACTTGGGAAGCTGGAGGAAGCTCTAATTTGTATGCCATAGTACCAACCTTTTGCAACACCTTGTATGGACCATAATACTTTGGTGATAATTTATCATCCTTCTTAGCTTGCTTGAGGGAAATTTATTTATATGGTTGTAGTTTTAGGAATACCCAGTCACCTACATCAAAACTTCTTTCGTTGTGATGTTGATATGCCTATTGTTTCATTCTATTCTGCACCAAAGTGAGGTTATCCTTTAAGAGTTGGAGAACTTGTTGTTGATGCTCGATGTGACCTTCCACCACTTGAACCTTAGAATTTTCTCTTAAATATGATGTGATGGATGGTGGATGATATCCATTGTTGGGTATGGAATCCCCCCAAGCCATGTTTTGGGGATCAAAGTCCAAGTTTTGACTTAATCTTGTTGTAAAGACTCTGTGAATTGCGGGCGTGGAGCGCGAAATGTATGATAGAGTCATAAGGTTGTTTTCCCTAGTCTTGTAATGTAATGTCGGCCTACCCATGGTCTGTGGACCATGGGATTGTATAAATAGAGTGAGGCTCTAAGTGTAGAAGGTAACGAAGGAAGGAAGGAAGTAGAAGCGAAGAGCAAAATTCTAAGTAATTGAGTCACAAGTGCAAAGTGTGTCTTAGGTCATAGAGTAGGAGAAGGCTCTGCAGATGAGTGCGCAGAGGCCTAGTGGTCTGCAGCTGAGTGCACGAGCCCCTACAACTAAGTGTGCAGGGCGAATTCGAGTATATAACCGAAGAAGAGAATAAAAAAGAGAAGCTTGTTCTAAATTCTATGTATATGTACTTGGGTTATTACATGTTTGATATAAATTACAAATATATTGTTTATTTACTTCACACACCTGTATGAATGATTTATATTGCTAAGTATACTTTACACCTGCAAGTAAGCTAAGTTAATCAACTAACAACAGAATACTAGTAAAGGCTTGGGTAATAATAGTGTTCGGCCCCCGAGTAGGGCTGCGCGAAGGCATCATATCAAGCTGCGAGGTATGGGTGAGTGCGCGTAGCGACATGTGCACAAGGTCGAATTGCGGACCACTTGAACTCATCAGACATTTCTAGGGTGCAAAAACCTGGTTCTAGCAGCCTCCCATACTACTTTTGGTGAAACCTCAGTCCGCGCTCCGCGAACTAGTGCTGAAAGGGCCAGTAGTACAGGGATTTGTTTGGCTAAATCACCTCTGAACTTGGGTCAGACCCTAACAAGCCAAAAAATGGTTCTGTTGCTGGGACCAGGATCTACATAAGAGATCTTTTATGTCATGGCACTGGAATCTGACAAAGAAAGAAATTGAAGGGTGGTTGGATAGAAAGATTCACAAGTTCGCGGCGTAGGAAAACAAGAATCCGCAAGTATCGAAGGAACAATGGTTAGGGTGCTACTTATATACGTAAATCCTGAAATTTTCTTTGCATCCTTCCCTTTTGAGTTGTACGAGTGGATTGCAAAGCTACTAGATAGTCAAGGAAGGTGTAGGTTTGACAAACCGATTGTGTGGAGTCTAGAGTTGGTGTGCAGACTAGAAGCATCAAAAGATAAGATCGTGTGCACTGTGGACCATTGGCTCATTCAAATTATAGGAAGTTTTATCGCCGAGTTCGCAATAGATACTTCAGTCAGTTACAACAAGGCAGAACGACACTTCCTCAAAGGACCATGAGGTAATTACATTAAATCTTTGAACACTTGGATAAAAATGCTACTGTGTGAAAAATGGGTTATGCGAATAAATTTATTTTTGGGGCTACGCGAAGTGGGAGGATCTATAGAAACGAAGGTAGCACAGAGATAGAAAATAGCCCCTTGATTTCGCCTCGGTGAGAAAGTGAGGAAGAGCTTGCGAAAGTTTCATCAAGAAGTGTGATCAGTCTGATAAGGCAGCGAATTCCGTGCATACCACCCCCACCTACACCACCACCATTTTCACCATCTTCACCCCTATCTCCACCCACACCACCTATGCCACCGCCATAGTTCAATATGGCGAGTGCAATATAGTTTTTGATGTTCAAAGGAGTAGGGAACAAAGATCCAGACCAATTTTGGTTCGTGGTAAAGGCTGTAGGGAAGCACAAGGAGTCACAGATGACAACATAAAGAAGGAAACGATGGTAAGTGCGTTGTAGGATCATGCACTAACATGGTACATTAATCATTCTAATGACAATCCAAACGCAGGGATTGTAGATATCCAAGCTGCGCTAAACGGGAAATTTAGTAGGCCAAAATCGAAGACGCAATCGATTATTGGCTTTAAGGAAATCATGATGTTTCCAGGTGAAACCCCCTGGGAGCTGGATCAGAGACCGGAGGGTATGATTCACGAAGCCAACATGACCTTAACGGATGGGTAACATCGTGCATGGTTTGTAGCGTCATTAATGCTGCATTTAAGGACAGCGTTTTCATAGCAGAAGTTATCCACCCAGGTCGAAGCTTTGGAGATTGCACTGAGACTGCACGAGACCCAAATACAAGATCCTAGTCTCAGAGTCCAACAGATCCATGCGTAGTTGAAAAATCTGTGTTTGGAGATGCAAAGTTTGAAGCAAGACATGACAACTCGCCTAGAAGCACGTGAGGAGGTATGGTGCATAAAGTGCAAAGGCCAGGGACATGACAAGGACCATTGTCTAGTCTTCGCAAATTACTTGGCGGGAGGAGAACCAATTCCATTGAGACCAGAGGCACAAGTAGGACCGAGCATGGCACCTGCACTATGGTGCGTGATTTTTCAGATAGGAGGGAAGCATGCTACAGATAACTACCATCTATTACAGAAGTATACGTAGACATCCCAATAGTTGTTCTGTAATTTTTGTAGATCACCAAGACATGATGAGCACACCTATAGAATTTATGAAATAATTATGGATTGAACCCTTACCTACAGAGTTCAGACCGAAAAGCGAGCCCTCGATTAAAATACAGGGATGGCATGCACTAGATTTCAAGGGCGTGGTCGAGGTCGAGGTGGAATGGGACCAGGAAAGGGACGCAGACAACTGATTTGTTACAATTGCGAAGGGCCATGAAATTATGCCCGCGATTGTACAAATCTGACGAGAGCATCATGTTTATATTGTACCCAATTTGATCATGAGACGGAGGACTGCCCCACACTGATAGCGAGGTTGCATGATAAAGGAACACTCCAGCCTCCACCGACTCAGAACCTGCAAATAATGAGGTCTGAGCCATGCGAAGAGGACCCTAATGGAAATATCATGCTCCGAAGTAGTATTACGACAGGAGATGGCAAGGGCAAGTAGCCCGAAGAAATTGTCTGGGTTCGCAAGGCTCCAATAAAGGAACTAGAGTTCGATTTGGAGCATGCGAAGGAGACATTCATGGAAGCTAAGAAGAGCTTCACGGAGGTCTCCACTTCAGGTAGTAAAGACAAACTAGAACCGCAGATGGACCCAACAATGCTTACTACCTTTCTAGAGACATGCATGAAGTTGTTGTGGGACAACAAGATTGTGAAGGGGTTGCAAGAACTCATCACTAGATGTGCTGGATCAGGGGAAACGCACGTAGTCCAGAAGGTCAGGAAGCACACAACGCGAACAGGAAGGAAATGCGACTGACTCTGCAAATTAGGGAATATGAAATGGATCAAGTTATTCTGGATTTAGGATCGGATGTGAACGTACTACCAAAAAAGACATGGGAGCACATGGGTAGGCCCGCGTTGCAATGGTCTCCTATTCAATTACGAATGGAGAACCAACAAAAGATCCTACTGATGGGAAGATTACAGGGAATAATAGTATATATCGAAGGTGCGAGCACGCTTGCATATTTCGAAGTGATAGAGATTTTTGATGACAACAATCCCTATCCCGTGCTACTAGGAATAGATTGGACCATTGACATGAATGGAGTAATAAATCTGAAGAAGCGCAAGATGATTTTTGAGAAAAAGTCACTACACGTAGTGGTACCTTTAGACCTTGCAAAAGGATCGCGCTACACAGAGCCAGTGAGCGACGATGATCTAGACTATATCTACAAGATAACTGCTCAGGAATAGGATTGGGTGAATCCTACAGCGGATGGCAGGATTTCATGGGAGTGCAAAAGCTCTTGCACCTCAGATTCTAATGAGGAAATAAAATGATGGCATAACTGTTTACACAAGTTAACCATGCTCAATTGCAACATGATGGTAAGATCATTGCGCTGTGTGACAATAGAGGTAAGATATCTACCTATGTATGACGGGTTGAGCGAAGTGGATGATTTCTTGACCAAATTTGAAAGAGAAGTACCGAAACATTAGTGTTTTGATGCTTTGAAATGGGCATTGTGTGCTATGCCCGCAAGGTGGTGTGGTACGCACTAGTAGAATTTTAAGGATTGGCGGGGATGCAGAAGGATGATGCGCCTACGATTTGGGAGACCGCATATGTGGCTAATAGAGAAATATGATGGATGGGATGATCCAGGGCACACCTCGCGAAACGGACCAAGGTCTACGGGGAAGAGCCACAACTTGAATGGGTGCATTTGCTCTGTCATACCCTGGGTGTCATACCCATGAATTGGTATACTGATACAGAGCTCTGCGATGGCACGAACGAATGGGATATCTTGTGCGAAGGATTCTTGTTAACCTTCATGTTTGAAGATCGTTGGTGGGATACTTTTGATGATGTGCTACAAGTAGTAAAAGAAGTTATCTTCAAAATACCCCAGGAACCAATGGAAGTGCTTCAGCTAGAATGGGCAACCTAGCTGAGCTGCGCGCTAGATTGTTACAATTTAAATATTAAGGAGGATGATGAGGATCCATGGAAAATTAATATTCTAGAAACTGAAGGCTGTCGCGAGGTGTGAGGACCATTGATTGAAGATCCTGACATCACCGCGCCACTAAAAACAAAGCAGGTAAACATTGGGACAGAAGCTAAACCAAAGTATGCAATGCTTAGTGACTATTGGGATGATGCCACAGTGGATAAGGTTGCTGAGTTACTCTGTGAGTACCAAGACTTATTCCCGACCAAGATTACAGACTTAAAAGGGATTGTTGTTGACTTAGGGATGATGAAGATCACCCTGAAACCCGACACAAAGCTGGTCAAGTAGAGGCCTTATCACTTGAATCCGAACTATAAGGAAAAGGTCCATGTAGAACTAGACAAAATTCTCGCAGTCAGAATTATTGAGCTGGTGGAAGAATCTGACTAGGTGAGCCCAATGGTAGTGCAGGAGAAAAAGCACAAATCTGAAATAAGAATATGCATGGACCTTAGGAAGCTGAATGACACCTGTGTACGCGATCCATTCCTGACACCATTCACAGATGAAGTATTGGAAAATGTTGGTGGACAAGAAGCATACTCGTTCACAGATGGGTTCTCAGGGTACCACTAGATCAAAATCACGTCGGAAGACAGGAGCAAGATGACCTTCACAACAGAATGGGGCTAATTTCAATACACCGTTATGTCGTTTGTGTTGAAGAACACGCCAGCCATATTTTCGCGCATTGTTGTTGCCGCATTCAAAGAATACATCCACAAGTTCCTAGAGGTCTATCTGGATGATTGGATTGTCTTCGGATTGGTTAAGCACCACGTAGCAAGCTTATACATGATGCTGGATACTTGCCGATGACACCATATTGCGCTGAACCTTAAGAAGTGCACATTCATCATTCCCTTTGGTAACCTGTTGGGACATGTGGTATGCAAGTAGGGGATGATGGTGGGCCCCACGAAGATTGTCGTGATTCTAAATTTAGAAGCACCGTGAAGTGTTAAACATTTGCGCGCTACGTTGGGACACACAGGGTGTCGGTCTAGTTATCCCTCCATCAGAGATCAAAACTCTTTTTTGCATTTCATGTTTTAGGTGTCCCACCAGTTTTCATCAGTTGCATTTCGTTAGGCATGCCATAACTCTGATGGAGTGGTCTGTTTCATTCATTCCCCTCGTGCATATCACTGCTGGTTTAGGATGAGTCATAAAGCTTCACAAGTCATTTTTTAAATTTTTATGTCTAGGTCTAGGGTTTGAGTTAATTTAGTCTTGAAAAGTCTTAGAAGACCAGCAGGCCATAGGGATGCCTTTGATAGATCATCACTTCAATAATTCTCACCATTGTACAGCTGAATAAGGACTTCTCTTCAAAACTCTATTTTGAAGACAAGTCGCCACCTCATTTTTGTAAAAATTGTAAAAATTTTCAGTTCTTCAATTGTTCAAGTGCAGCACTGGTCTCCTTTGCTGAAGCATATCAGAGCTATCCCTACAAAAAGTTATCAGAAAAAATTATCATTTCAACCTATTTAATGAAGGAAACCAAAAAGGTCAGAGCCTATTAATTTTGAAAAAGTGTCAACAACCAAACATAAGAAAAATGGGTTTTCATTGAGCAAAAATTAAAATGGATGCTATATCAAGTCATTTCTCCTCATTTGCAACCTATTCCACATTTTGAGAGCTAAGAATATCATTCAAGGGCAATTTTGCAAGTGTGAGGCAAGTTTGTGAGTATTTAGGTCAGCTCCAGGGCGCGCGGCACATCAGGCCACTTTTTCCTGTGTAATTTAACACAGGCGCGGCGCACTCAGAGCACGCAGCGCGTTGGGTAAAGCGCGCGACGCATAGGGCTTGTGCCTGCAAATTCACCAAGAAATCGCTCAATTACCTCTCCTCACGCCTAAATTCTCAGCTTTTTGATAAAAAGGCAAAAGTCAACAGTCAACTTTTGGCACATAGTTTTATATCAGCAAATATATATATTCTAGCCACCTTGTTGTTAAAGAACATGTTAGAGACCGAGTCCGAATATGAGCAGGATTATGACAGTGACTCTACACCGGAGGTCACTGTGCCTAATGTGCCACAGGGGTATCACAAAGGTGGCAAGAGTGGACAACATGTTAGGGAGGAGCCTACCTCTTTGGCTCAATTGCAAGCTTGCCCGCTTGCAATGGATTGTTTTCGGCACCAAACATGTTACCAATATTGTGAGATGATCTCACAAACTCAGCATCATTGGGAATTGGTTTGTCTATTTGTCCTTAACTTATAGGATGGTCATGTGAACCTTGCCAGAGTGGATTTCACTTTGTCACCAGACACTATTTCTCAGGCCACTGGAATACCAAATGTGGGGGAGGAATGGAGTAAACTCTAGATGCTGGAAAAATATTATTATGAGCCATATGTCAAGCCCGCATATATCAGACACTTGAGCGCGACCTTTCCTTTCAGATACCTGAAAGATAAGTTTGCACCATTGATGAAACTCATCATTCAGTATTTCAGCTGTGAGGGCAGATTTTCACGTCTCTATGCGTACCATGTACGCTTGTTGATGCATTTCACACAGGTACGTATGATGAGCATTCCGTTTTTTATGTGCCGAAACATAGAGAGGATGGTACCCTTAGTACAGAGGAAGACCCCAGCACATCAGCACAGGATCATATATCACTATGCATTGATCAAAATCATAGTGATGCATCAGTTTGCACAGCAGGGTATTGCTTGGGAGGATTTCATCTCCCATGATTTCTTTTCCGTGCTATAGCCTCCTCCAGAGATCGTCCATGATGAGGGAGGGCCTTCACAGTAGTTTGAAATTCATGAGATCGAGCCTGTTGATGCTCCAGCATATGTGACATATCAGAAAGGCCCCAGGGCCTTATTTGCAGCTGCACGACGAGTACTTTCTCCACCCGGGGTGGAAGAGGTCTCGTTGACATCATCAGCAGAGCGAGTATTATCTCCACATCATGTGGAAAGGGTCTCACTTCCATCTACAGCACAGGTACAGAGTCAGGACAAGGGCAAGAGACCCATGGTTGATGAGGGTCCTTCAGGAGTTCAGGATACCGGTATCATTGATGTTGATGCTAGTTCGCCCAACTCAGAGCTTAATGAGATTATCCGAGAGCAAAGGGCCGAGAATGAGTCACTGCAAAAGAAATTGTAGATGGATAAATGGGTGATCAACTACTTAGAGCAGCGCAACAAGCAATTGGAGGATGAGCATGAACTTTATGAGCTGCGCAAGATTCGCGAAGACCGGGAATTGGCTCGTAGGAGACCCGGTGATTTGACACCTATTGATCGGGAATCAGTGCTCATCCGGGTGAACACTCACTTGGAAACGTTGTTGGTGAAGGCAAACAGGGACAAGGACATGCTTCACCACATGAAGACTCAGTATTGGGCTCGCATGCATGTTTGCAAAGCGAGAATGAAGGTCCTCAAAAGGCATTTGAGCAAAGCACAAAAACAATGCAAAAGGCCTGATCCGCTTCGAGTTTTGGCCGAGGCTTCACTAGTTGAGCATGATACATGATGGAGGGTCTTCACTCAAATTTTGGGAAAATTTGGAGAAAATTTCGTCGTTTCAAAATTTTTGGCTTGCAAAACAGGTTTTTGGGTTCTATGCGTCGCACTCAGCACGCGACCCACAAAATGGAGAGGTCCAAATCATAGGTGGCTTACATTTTTGGATTTTTCATGATGAAATACACATGCTCAGCAATTTCCAAGGCATTTGATCAAGTTTTGGGTGATCAAAAGCTCAAAAAACATCATGAAAATCACCTTTCTGCCACTTTTTGCATCAGCAGGTAGTACTCCTGGGAGAATTCACTTTTGGAGGGTCAAATGGAGACCAAATTGGAAAATTCCAATTGGGTTGGAAAGCCGACATCCATGCCTTTCCAACAAGCCAACCCGATCTCAATTTGGATGCCGGGAAGTGCCCCAAAAGCAGCTGGAAAAGCGCACGGTGCACAGGGCTCAGGCGCGTGACACACAGGGTGTTTTGACTCAGTTTTCCTCCTCAGCTCAGCGAATCAAGCCAGTTTCACCTGTTTTGACTTGTGATGGGATTTTTCACCCTCCTTGATGTAATTATTGGATATTCATTTTGTTATGACACTTATTTACCTATTCTAGATGATTCATTCATAAAATAGCAAAAATGTAATGAATGAATTGGTTTCCTAGCTTATAGAGGCAAGTTGTTTTGACTGCCTAGATTGTAGTGCTTAGTTTATAATTGGTTGAAACAGCTCCTAGGATGATGAGATCTACCCCTAGATGCAAGGGAATGTGTTAGCTTGCCTATATTATGTATTTTCTTAGTCATTTTCAGGGTTGGACTCTTGGGATAGCTTGAGACTATATTGTACATATCTTATCAACGTTTTTGGCAAAGGAAAGACCAGGGTTTTGCAGCACTATTTGGGATCCATGTGGCTTTCTGTGTTGATGGTGTTTCTCTCTCAGTACTTGTAAGTTGTGTATGTGCATCACTATCTCTATTGAATATTCTGTTATTAAACAAATGAAGTGTTAAGGTAGAATCCATGAAATTGCTATGCTCTGCCTTTAAATTTGTTTAATCTTCTATGTTTTCTTCAGTTTAAGGAGAATCCTTGAGACTCCCTTGCTCTCCTTAGCCCCTCACCAGTCTGATCTACCCATCTCACCTGCTAAGGCATCAAAACAATCGCCTATCTTGCCCCAAGTAGACCTCTGCAAAAACTGTGCCTCATCCCCGCACCCAAATTTGCCTTTCCCTTGTTTTCAACAAAATTATCAAAACTCAATTGTAAACTCTTTGTACTTCATACGTAGCCTAAAATCAGTCATCAATTTGGTCATCTCGATCCATTTCGATTATCTTTTGCCGAGTTTGACCCGGAGAGAGCCCTCTCCTGTCCTCGTAGGGCTAGCTACGAGGCTGAGTGTGGTTTGATGTGGCCTTGAGTCTTGCCTTATTTCAGGCTAAGGCAGATTTGAGCGCTAACACAGGGTACTACAAGAAGTTCATGAAAAGCTATGCCCAAATCACTGCGCCGATGGATAAAGTATTGAAAAAGGATGTCACACTTTGTTGGAATGATGATTTCATAAAGAGCATGGATGTCCTAAAGGGGAAATTGGCCTCCGCTCCAATCCTGGTCTTCCCAAAATGGGATGTGGAGTTTCATGTCCATGTTGCTGAGTCGTGTATTGTGCTGGGAGCAGTACTCACACAGGAGGGCGGAGAAGGCTTGGATCACCCTATCACCTTTGCAAGTTGTAGGTTGCCCAAAGTGGAGAAGAACTATTCCACAACCGAGCGTGAGGGGTTGGCGATGGTCTACGCGCTCCAAAAATACCGAAATTATTTGTTAGGAGGACATTTCAAAATGTATACAGACCATTCCATGCTAAAGTACTTGGTTAATAAGCCTGTGTTGGGGGGGCACATATGTAAGTGGCTCTTATTGTTCCAAGAATATTTCTTTGAGGCCGTGGTAAAACCTAGACAACTGAATGTAGGACCGGATCACTTGTCGCAGATTGAGCAGGCAAGGAACCTACTAGTTTGGAGGAAGGATTACCTAATGCACAACTCTTGTTCATGCACGTCACGGACGGACACTTCGAAGATATAATCCACTTTCTGACAACAGAGACCGCGTCGAAGGAATACTCCATCCAACAGAAAAAGGAATTGGTGATGCTCATGATGAATTTTTCTGTCATCGCGGGGCACTTATACAAAATGGGAAATGATGAAATATTGCGAAGGTAGGTACCTGAATTTGAACGAAGTCAGATCCTCGTGGAAACACATGGGGGCGTTGTAGGAGGACACTATGCAGGACGAGCGACAACACAAAATATTCTTCGCACAGGGTTGTGGTGACTAACCGTTCACCAGGATTCAAAATCACACTATAAGGCCTGCGATATATGTCAAAGGACCGGAAAACCATCATGGAGGGACTAGATACGAATCCAAAAATGACACTGTAGCCGTTCGAGAAATGGGTAATTAACTTTGTGGGACCTATCAAACCTCAGGGAAATATGGGCGTGTGCTACATCATCACCGTGACGGTGTACTTGACATGATCGGTGGAAGCGCAGCTGATCAAAGACTACATGGCTGCTACGGCTGCGAAGTTTTTGTTTGAAAATGTGTTGACCCGATTTGGCTGTCTGAAAATCTTAATGAGTCATCGTGGAACACATTTCCTGAACGAAACCATCAGCGCGGTCACAGAAGAGTTCCAAGTGTATTATCAGAAAAGTACACCATATCACCCACAAGCCAATGTGACTGTTGAAGCATTAAACAAAACACTGGAGACTGCGCTGACCAAAGTGTGCAACGCACAGCGAAGCAATTGGGACCTGCACGTACCTGTAGTGCTATGGGCTTACAGGACAATGTGCAAGAAACTGATGGAACAAACACCTTTTTGGTTAGTTTATGGCGTGGAAGTTGTCATTATGGCGTGGAAGTTGTCATGCCGATGGAATATATCGTACCTAGTCTGCGCATAGCAGTGCTCACAGGGATGACGGACCGCAAAGCTCTCGAGGAAAGGCTCACATAATTAGAAGAACTTGAGGAGGAACAGTTCTTGGCTAGCTTTTATCAGCAGGTACAAAAGTAACATGAAAAGGCCTGGCATAATTGCCATATTAAGTTGTGCACCTTCAAGGTAAACGACTTAGTGCTGCTGTATGACAGTAAGTTTGAAATGTTTTTAGGAAAATTCAGAATGCATTGGCTGGGACCATATGTGGTTAAGGATGTCATAGACGAAGGTACGGTCTAGCTAGTCAAACTAAATGGAGAACCCTTCCCTGGCAAAGTGAATGGTAGCCTCTTGAATCCCTACACGGGTGGGTCATCTATCTGACTAACCGGCCAAAGCACAGTCTTCGCACTCCGATGAGTCAGACAAAGGCGCGGGACTATAAACATATGCAATAGCTACTGATACCGATGTATGGAAACAATTCAGACACAAGGGTCTCATAATAGCGAATGTAGCAGATTCAGCAAGCAATAGCTTAGTGTGTTGCAGATCTCAGTACGCTTCGGGACTAGTTGGAGGGACTCCGCACAAACATCATCACGTTGACCGAGTGACTCGAGGGTGAGTGACTATGTTTTTGTTGGGGGCTTGTTGGGCATGGAATCCCCCCAAGGCATGTTTTGGGGTTCAAAGCCCAAGTTTTGACTTAATCTTGTTGTAAAGACTCCACGAACGGGCATGGAGCACGAAATGTATGATAGAGTCACAGGGTTGTCCACCCTAGTCTTGTAATGTAATGTCGGCCTACCCATGGTCCGCGGACCATGGGATTGTATAAATAGAGTGAGGCTCTAAGTGTAGAAGGTAACAAAGGAAGGAAAGAAGTAGAAGTGAAGAGAAAAAGTATAAGTAATTGAGTCGCAAGTGCAAAGTGTGTCTTAGGTTGTAGAGTAGGAGAAGGCTCTACAATTGAGTGCGCAGAGGCCTAGTAGTCCTCAACTGAGTGCGCGGACCCCTACAACTGAGTGCGCAGGGCGGAGTCGAGTCTGTATCCAAAGAAGAGAATACTAAAGAGAAGTTTTATCTGAATTTTGTGTATCTGTACTTGGATTATTACATGTTTGATATAAATTATAAATATACTGTTTATTTACTTCGCACACTTGTATGAATGATTTATATTGCTAAGTATACTTTACACCTACAAGTAAGCTAAGTTAATCAACTAACAGTGGAATGCTAGTAAAGGCTTGGGTAATAATAGCATTTGGCCCCCAAGTAGGGTTGCGTGAAGGTAGCATCTTAGGCTGCGAGGTACGGGTGAGTGTGCATAGCGACGTGCACACAGGATTGAACTGCAGACCACTTGAACTCATCAGACATCTCCAGGGTGCGGAAACCTGGTTCTAGCACCCTCCCATATTACTTCAGGTGAGACTTCAGTCTGCGCTCCACGGAATGTTGCCAAAAGGGCCAGTAGTACCGTATTTGTTTGGCTAAATCACCTCTAAACCTGGGACATGCCCCAACAAGCCAACATCCATAAAGTGCCATAATGGGGTCATTTTTGCTGCAGTATGGAAGGATGTGTTATGCCACCATTCCGCTAGAGGCAACCATTTGACCCATTGTGTATGTTTATCAGATACAAAGCAACGAAGATATCCTTCCAAACATTTGTTTACTATCTCAATTTTCCCATCAAATTGAGGATGCTAAGATGATCTATGAGCTAATTGGGTACCAAGGCAAGAAAATAATTCTGTCCAAAAATTTCCCGTGAAAATGGGATCTCTGTTGCTTACAATAATATTTGGGTTTCCATGTAGCTTTTGAATTGTTTCCATACATGCAGTAGAAATTGTACTGGCTTTAAATGGATGCAATAGTGCACAAAAATGTGCATACTTAGTAAGTTTGTCAACTACCACCATGATGACACTCTTTCCTTCGGACTTGGGTAAGCCTGTGATAAAATCCATTGAAACCTCCTCCCAACATTGCCTTGGAGTGGATAAAGGTTGTAATAGACCTGGGGTCTTAATCATTTCAACTTTATTTTGTTGGAAAACTAAACATTCCACCACAAACTTTTGAATATCTGATTTAAGGCCATCCCAAAATAAAGTTTTTAAAAATCCCGAGTGCCCTCCTAATTGAGAGGTGTGCAATTCCATAAGAATCTTTTGTTTGAGTTAGGAATTCTTACATAGGTATAAACGATCTTTGTACGATAACGCAACATTTTTCCCGCTAAATGTATTAGATGTACTGGGATCTTATTGTAACTTTTGAATGAGTGCCCACAATTCTTCATCATTCTTCCATTCATCCCTTGCTTCATTTATCCAATCTAGTTGGATTATAGAAATAGCACAAAGCAATGCTTCCACATCCTCATCCTTTCTTGAGAGTGCATATGCCGCAACATTTTGCTTCCCTTTTTTGTAGATGATTTCAAAGTCATAACCCAACATATTTGTGACCCATTTTTGCTGCTTTTCTGAAGATAACATTTGTTTTAAAAAGTATTTAAAACTATCATGATCCGTTTTTACCTTAAAGTGTCTTCTAATTAGGTAGGGTCGTCATTTCTTAAGTGCATGTAGTATTGCTAGTATTTCCTTCTCATAAGTAGCTTTGTGTAAATACTTTCCTTTGATTGGATGACTTTCAAAAGCAATGGGTCTTTCTTCTTGCATTAAAACAACAACAATTCCATTTCCCGAGGCATCACATTCCACAATAAAGGTTTTTGTGAAGTCCGGCGTACCTAAGACCGGTGCTTGGCACATTTCCTCTTTAAGAGGTTCAAAGGCCTTCATTGTTTCTGGAGTCCATGAAAATGTGGATGTGGAGATTTTCCATTCCTTAATTGATTTAATTTTGCTAGGGTCTACCTTCACACCTTCATGAGATACAATATGACACAGATATCCCACCTCTTATACTCCAAAGAAACATTTGGAGCTTTTTGCATATAATTGTTTCTCATCCAATAGTTTGAGCACCCTGTCAACATGTTGAACATGATCCTTCCAAGACTTGCTATAGATTAGTATATCATCAAAAAATACAAACACAAATTTTCTAAGGAAGGGTTTGAAATCGGAATTCATCAAATCTTGAAATGTAAAAGGTGCATTGTTAAGGCCAAAAGGCATGAAAAAAAGTTCATAATGACCCTCATGAGTTCTAAATGTTGTTTTTGGAATGTCTTCAGTATTCATTATGATTTTATGATATCCTGAACGAAGATCTAGTTTGGTGAAGTAAATTGATCCATGCAATTCATCCATTAATTCATCAATGACAGGAATGGGAAATTTATCTTTAATAGTGAGCTTGTTGAGCTCCCTATAATCTGGACACATGCACCATGACCCATCCTTCTTGTGCAACAATACTACTGGAGCAGAGAAAGAACTTTCACTAGGTTGAATTATACCAGCCTCTAGCATTTCTACAACCATACGTTCAATTTCACCCTTTTGGGCATAGGGATATCTATAAAGCCTGATGTTTGGAGGAACACTTCCTGGCATCAAATGAATAGCATGATCATGATCACAAATAGGCGGGAAGCCTTTGGGAGT
Organism: Pinus taeda; assembly: GCA_000404065.3. Taxonomy (NCBI): domain Eukaryota; kingdom Viridiplantae; phylum Streptophyta; class Pinopsida; order Pinales; family Pinaceae; genus Pinus; species Pinus taeda. Next base: position 25,578 of record APFE031429361.1, on the reverse strand, counting down.
CCCAAATACCTTGGAATGATTGTCCAATATTTTTTGGAGATATGGAGAAATAGATGATTTTAATGTGGGAACCTCTAGTGAACATAATTGTGCAATTACGCATCATTGTTCTTTCTTTAGAAGATTTTTTATTCCATTAGATCTTATTATCTTTCCTGGTTTCCCTGTGATACCCCTTAATTCAACTTCCTTTCCTTCCAAAGAAAATTTCAAGAAAAGTTCTTGAAAATTAAAAGCTACTGTACCCAAGGATTGTAGCCATTAGACTCCTAGTACAACACCAGCACCACCCATTGGAATGGAAAGCATTGGGCTATTCAATACATATTCTCCCATGGATAGCTTGATATTATGGCACTTTCCAAAGCAATTTATGGTTCCTCCACTTGAAACCATCACTTGACACTTTGATATTGGATATAGGAAGCAATTCAATTCCTTGGCTATCTTACAATGAATAAAAATATGGGTACTTCTCGAATCAATCAAAACTATTACCTTTTTCTTCTTGATATGTCCTTCTATCTTGATATTTTGAGGAGTGGTAATTCCAGAAAATGCATTACAAGATCTGATCAGATTCAATTCTTCTTTCTATAGGGTTTGTTCCTGGTGTATATCCTCTTCTTTGGATGTTTCTTGTTCCTTTTCTTCCTCCTCTTCACAATCTATGTAAAATAATTTATTGTCAACACACTTATGACCTTTAATGTATTTGTTATCACAATTGTAACAAAGACCTTTTGATATTTTTTCTTCCAATTGTTGTGGTGTCAACTTTGCAAGTTGTGGAAGGTTAGGGCCAACAACACTTCCATCTTTATAGTTGTGAGTGGTAGGCTTCCTTGTGGCCATAATTTTTCTTTCCATTTTTCTTGCGAACTTGAATGCCTTCTCCAATTAATCAGGTTCCCAAAGTCGAACTTCATGTTGGATGTTATCCTTTAAAGTCCCTGTTATCACTGACAAAATTTCGATGCTAAATGTCTGCAAATAAGCACATGAACCCTTTTAGTAGTTTCGCAGCGCAATCATGGTTAAGCAGTTTCACAGCGATCATTAGAATTTAAAACTATCAAGCGCTGCGAAATCATCTACTACTGCTATGTATTTGGTTTCTGTATTGATGTTTGGCGCTGTAGCCACAAGAGAGGCACTTTTAACAGACAGGCTACTGACAGTACTGAACCATATCGTGCAACTCTTTTACAACGTTTATCTGTGCTACCTGTGTAGTACTTGGAAATATTGATCTGATCTCACCTGTGATGACTATGTTCTTCCTTCTATGCTATTCTGGTGTGAACTTGTCATGTTTCCTTTTGATCTTCTGTATGCCCCAAGCTGGCGCCCAAGGTGGAAATTTCACCACTGGAGCCTTTCACTTATTGGTGCTATGCTTTGTATTGTTATCATGTTCCTGATATTTTGGACATTCACTATTGTCTCTTTAGCAATTACAAGCCTGTTATTTTATTATGTATGTCTCAAGGGGAAAGCTGGTGACTGGGGAGATGGTTTCAAAAGTGCATATTTCCAACTTGCTTTGCGAAGTCTTCGCTCCTTAGGAGCGAATCAAGTCCATCCAAAGAACTGGTACCCAACGATCAATTCAGCCAACGGGCTTTGGTTTCTTCTCTCCAACGATATCTTGATATGCACAAAAGGTCTATCCAGCACCCAGCTGGTTTTGGGTCTGATATTGCATCTCAGTTTTATTTTGCTGGGCATTGCTCCAAAAGACTTGGAGGTTGTGAATGCTGGAGGAAAGTGTAAGCACCTTTTGAATATAAAGGATGGGGTTTTTAGTAGAAGGAAAGGTTGTGGATCGAATAGAGCTTTTGAGATGGAAATCATGGCCATGGCGCTTAGATATATTGCCTTTTGCAATTTTATATTTCGTTTGGCTCCTAGCTATCCTTCCCAGCATAGACTTTGCGGATGCAGCTATTGCACTTGGTGCTTTTGTAATTCTTCACATTCTCACCCGGCTGTTTACTTACTAGTCAGTGGACTTCAGATGTTTCATCCAGGCAACCGAGGTGAATGATATCCATGAAGCAAACATATGTAAAGTTATTCCTAAAAAGTTTGTTGGTTCAAAGGGAATTGTACCTATTTTTTCTAGGAAAGTGTTGGCAGGATCGTCACCATCCTCGACAACAGAGGTTGAAGAATTTTCTTTCGACTTTCAGAAGCAGCAGTTCATTTTTTCTGAAGAGAATCACAGATTTTACAAACTCCCATATCCATTAAAAGAAACAGCTGGATTTTATATTAAAAACACTAGATATGGATCAGATACAAAAGTGAATGCAACTGTGGAGAAATGGGGGCAAAATGTATTTGAGTTTCCACAGCCCACTTTTCGGAAGTTGATGAAGGAACACTGTATGGAACCATTCCTTGTGTTCCAGGTATTTTGTGTTTGCCTTTGGTGCCTAGACGAGTATTGGTACTACAGCTTGTTCACTCTTTTTATGCTCTTCTTATTTGAATCCACAATGGCAAAAAGTCGATTGAAAACTTTAACAGAGCTTCGGCGGGTTCGAGTAGATAATCAAACATTAATGGTGCATCGATGTGGAAAATGGGTGAAGCTATCTGGAATGGATCTTCTTCCTGGAGATGTTGTATCTATTGGTCGTTCTGCAGGGCAAAGTGGAGAAGAGAGGTCAATCCCAGCTGATATGTTGCTACTGGCTGGCAGCGCAATTACAAATGAGGCCATTTTGACTGGGGAATCTACCCCACAATGGAAGGTTTCCATCCAAGATAGGGAATTGGGATAAAGGTTATCAGCACGACGTGATAAAAATCACGTACTTTTTGGTGGAACAAAGATACTGTAGCATACGGCCAATAAGGGTGCCCGTCTCAAAACTCCTGATGGAGGGTGCTTGGCAATAGTTCTACGCACTGGATTTGAGACAAGTCAGGGAAAATTAATGCGTACCATTTTGTCCTCAACAGAAAGGGTTACCGAAAACAGTTGGGAAAAGCGGAATGGTAACTGATAAAATTGATGTTTATTCATTCGGAATAGTCATGTGGGAACTCCTCACCAGGGATGAGCCTTATGCAGACAAGCATTATGGGTCAATTACAGGTGGCAATCAGAAGATAGCAAAGAGGCACACGAAGCATGTGCTGGAAGCATCAGAAAATAAGTCGGTTTGGATAATTTAGCATCTGGGTCTGGTGATGCAACACGTTTCAAGTTTCATAAAAAAATTTGGGATGAAGTGGCCAATAAATTGAACAAGAAGACGCGGGAATGACGACAACAACTCCGGTGAAGAATTTAGAGGAAAGGATAAGCGCTCCAAGCACAAACATAAAAATAAAAAGCCAGAGGACTACCATAGTCATAAACAATGTTCGACAGGAGGTGTAGCTGAGATAAAGGCACTATCAGAGAAAGATTACTTTTCGAAGAACATTGAGTTTTCAACATGGCTTAAAGAGGAGCGGGGGATGTTTTTCTCCAATCTTTCTTCAGAAAAGACTCACAAGTTATTTATGGAATTTGTAAATACATGGAATAGTAGACAGCTGCAAAGTGAATACTATGAAGGCATTGTGCTCCTCCGACAGATCATAATTGGGGATTCAAAATAGACAAGAAGACAATATCTGAAGATCCAGTTGGAGAGAAAGAAATATCAAAAGATACAAGAAGAGGTCTTAGATAAAATTCTTCCGAAGGCTACAGGACGTGAGAGAATGTTTGAGAAAAGAGCGAATGAGAAAGCAGAAAAAGTGATGGAAAAAACTGCTGTCTTTGAGGAGAAGCTTCAGGCATGCAGGCAAAAGAAGCTGCAGCTATGAGTCAATTGCAAGCAAACATAAATGAAGCTGGTGGAAAGATCACCGTCCCAAAGAGGAGTTGATGTTCATAAAATCATAATGCAGACAATCCCATGGAGAACATGAAAATTTGTGGCCTTAGAAAAGGAAGTTCAAGTGGGGCTAATACAATATGTTCTGTGAAATCTGATAGACCCAAAATTTATTTGTATACTAGATGTTTTGAGTTTGAGAATTTTTACTGGTATACATGATGTGCACGGAGTACTGTTGAATCCAGCATATGTATTCAAGGAGTTTTTTGGCATACTTGAACGGGTTTTTGGCAATGGTAGCTGTATCAATTATGATTCAGATATTAAAGGACGAGACATATCTGGTGCTCCTTTTTCAGGAAATGAAATTGAGGATAAGGTATACAAACAGAGTAGAGTCTTGGCTATAGAGGATAAGACACAAACTGAACATGAGAAAACTATCGAACAAGATAGTCAAACTTGTAATCAGCTTCCTGTTGAAGTGTGCCTCTGCCAAATGTTTCAAGTACAGTTTAGGAATTTCAGAAAGTGGAAGACTGTGTTTTTCTTTTAAGTTACACAGCAGTTTCGTAGCGCGCTACGAAACTGCTTTAGGTGTTGATTTTAAACGCAGAGCAGCTATTTTGATATTATGAGCGGGAATTTCAAAGAGAGACACCTGTTCAGTTCACAAAGCATCCAGATCATAAGGCATATGGTGTTATGCATGGTTATTAAAGGTATTAAATAGCTTGAAGCATGTTCTTTTGGAAATAAAGATTGATGGAAGGCAGGGACCGTGAAAACAGGGCACACATCTTCATCAAATAATGAGTCATATGCACAGTTAGAATCCAAGGCAGCTCGTTCAGTGAATGTCTCTCCAATGTATTTCAGCCACTACAGAAATAGTACAGGTGTCAAAGCTCAAGAAGGAATCATGCACATGAGGAGATAGAATTAGAGTTTCATTAGGAATAGGACTCTATGTATTTACAGCGCAATACCTTTTGTATTTAATAAGTTAGTTTAAATATAGATAAGGTAGTTAATGATAGATTTTCGAGCTCCCCTCATGCTGGAGGAGGAGACTCAAGGTAGTTTAATTTTTGTTTTCCTATA
>APFE031429361.1:1970-20112 GCA_000404065.3 Pinus taeda | reverse complement strand
CTGTGAGAGAGCCCTCTCTGACTAAGGAGGCTAAACCTTAGTCTAAAGCCTGGTCTGAAACAGTTTCATGAGATCTTACTAAGTAGCAGCCCTTAGTACATGATTTTATGATAACAGTCCCTATGAACACATCAACCCTATGCTCCTCTACAATATAGTTTACCCTTATATTCAATTTTTGGAAGTCCTCAATGTGCTCCATCATTGAACCCTTTTGTTTGATATTTATCAATTGGATAAAAAAGTGTTTCCTTTTGTATCCTCATAATGTGTTATCATTTCTTTCATAAAAATTTCTCATGTGACAATTTATTTATGAGAGAAAAGCCATTAATATCATACAAACTGATTTGGTTCCAAATATAAATTTGCAATGCGCACCTTTTGTGTGTTTTGCACATTATGGAGATCGAAATATTGCTCCATCTGTAGTATCCATGTTATGAGATCCTTGCCATCAAACTTCCTCATATCGATCTTTGGACCATGATGGGTCTTCAATCCATTGTTAGAGTCTATGAAATCATGATTAACATGTCTTTTGTTCTCCTCATGAGTTTCCTTTACTACCCTTTCGGCAATAGCAAAATTTTCAAATCTTCCATGTTGCCTTTAAGTTTTTCTTCTATACCATCCATCTTAGCTTCCATGCCTATCTTCAAATCTTCCATGTTGCCTTTAAGTTTTTCTTCTATACCATCCATCTTAGCTTCCACACCTTTCTTTAGATCATCCATCTTAGCTTCCACACCTTTCTTTAAACTATCCATCTTAGCTTTTATTACTTTTTGTGAGAGTGGATTTTATTACACTTGGTCTCGTAATTTTGATATATCATGTTGCATTTCTTCCTCTTCTTCATGAGTTATGCTTGAGATTTTAGGTTGCTTACTAGGTGTTTCCATTTTCTTTCTTCGGGGCATAAATTAATGATAATAATTCTTCACTATGCCCTTTGAATTCATTCAAACTAATTTTTCAAACCAAACTTATACAAAAATTTTAAAAAACTACACATCTTTTTTCACTTTGTAGGAGCTCGATATTGAATCAGTTGTATCTCTGTAATTTTGGATCTCCAAGGTCTAAAATTTCATCCTACGTTAGCCATCTGAGTCTTCTTTCCAAACCCACAATTCTTATCAAGATTGGATTCTCCAAGGAAGAGTTATGCCAAATCTCCCATAAAGACCTTATTATAGATTGGTTCAGTAGAGTGAACTTGTATGAAGTACCACGTGTCACTATTTCGAACTTAAGGTCTGAAATTGATACAAAGAAAACTACAGACCGTACTCTTTTTGTAACTTCTTACTGGATTTCAATCTGATGCTCAGAACGAAAGTTATGACAATTTTCCCCAGGTCGCCTGTTTGAGATATAATTCAGGATCTTGCAAAAACCCTAACTTCCTTGGATCATATCTCCGAAAATATAGCGAGACAAGATTTGAAACTCTGACCTGAGGTTCAACAAGATTTCAGCTCAAATGTGTTTTTTTTTAGCTTGTGAAACATTGTAGAAAAAAAGTTATAGTGAAAATTCCATGATGACTTGTTTGGAGCAGCGAAACCCTAGAATCTAAAGCTCTAATACCAAGTATTATGCAACTAGCTCACAGAATAGAAGAAAAGATAGATCAACGCCTTCAAAATTAGCCTCTTTGAGGGGGAAAACTCCTTTACATTAAAAAACTGAACAATTCTTGGATGATACAAATGAAAAAACCTCCTTTCTCTGTATAGGAGTCTAAGGGGTCACAATATAATCAAAGCTGACATAACAATAATAATATAAGGGCACAAAAATAATAATAGTGGGCTTCTATGGGGCTCAATAATAACAATATGGGGACAATATGGGCACAACAATAACAATAAGGGCTACAATAAAAATAGTAATGGGGGAATCACTAGTATTATAGGGACCTAACACATCCATATTTAACATTTGCCTAGGGTATTACAATGCAAAGATCCTAATAGGTACAAAAACTGACAACCTGTAAGGAGGCAATTCTGATCCATAAACTCTAATATCGGTGTAGTTGTGGTATAGATACCATTCTCCAACTTTGGCTTTCTATTTTAAGTGTGAAAATGTATTTATCTCTAGAGATGTTCTTGGGATCACATCAATGCTTAACAAACATAGTGAGGTATATAGAAATTTATCAACATAATCAATGTAAGAGTACTCTGAGTTATTTCTAACCAAAGAAGTCTAATCAATCACTGACTAGGGGTTACCTTTGCTATCTGTCTTATGTAAAGGGAATTTAAATTTGTTTGACTGAAAAAATAACATAAGATAAACTAAGACTGATTGATACTTAAAGACACCTTCTACTTTAAAATTGACACATTGGACATGGATTGAATTAGCCAAAAACTAGTTGTAATTGAAAAGGAGGGAGGGATGCCTGCCAATTGCCAAAGTAGATAGAAATCCTAACACAATATCATCTACCAATTGATCACTATGGTATTTGAGTAGTTGGGTTACCATAGAAATTATCTGCATGGACATTTCAGGGATAATTGAAGTTGGATATGGGGGACTGGTACTAGGTAATTCAACATTTTTAGGAAGAAAATACTAAAAAATCTGGGCTCTTTGAGGGAATGTCAGTTTGTTTTACAATTCTATTAGAGTATCAGTAGAAAAAGGATGATGGGAGGCTTGATACTGAATTTGCAAGGCTTTGCAGATACTTTCAGGGGAGATAGGAAAATTGACTTCATTGTTCTAAGAAACGACTACCCTTTGACTCGGCAAGTATCTAAGGTGGCACCAGACTGAAAACTCAAGAAAGAAGTGAGTCTAGGGGAAGGAAAATGTGGGAGAAAGGATTCCTAGACACTTAACTGATCACTTTTATTCAAATACTTCTTTTTTTCTCAATTATGGATCTCGTGGAGATCAAATTCAGACAAGGTTTCTGTAATTTTGTATAGGGTATCTATTAAGGGAGCCTTGTCAAAGTCTGGTACTAGGGAATGAGTGGATTTGATTATGTAGCCTTTCCCTTTCCCTTACGGTTTGACATCATGAAATTACATGAGGGTATATAGAAAAATAATACTAGAGAAAAGCATGACATAAGAATTCCAAGGAACAGGATTACCCATAGAAACTGTTGGTTGTGTGCCGAAATATTGCTGTTGAAGGTTAACAGTTTATGGCAGTTTGTTTTTTTCCTGTGGGATCAATGGTGAGCAAAAAGGAAAAAAATTATTGTCATCAAAATATTTTATAACAATTGAATTGGTTTAATAATGACAATATTAACTTCTACAGAGTGAGAGCTTTTATTAGCAAACATATATACAAGTAAGGAATTTACTAAGATGACGTTCATAAAAGATTTTGCGTTAGATTTTTGAACGTTAACGGATATGTGATGTGGCAGGGCTAAGATGGCAAGACAGGTGGCAGAAGCAGAGTGGCGAGGGGTAAAGGTTTTATGGCGGGGAAGGAGTGGCGAAGGGGAAGACATGTGGCAAGAGGTGAGCGGCGGATGGAAGCTTTGTTCGTGGGAGAGTGGAGGTGGTATTTCGAGGGGGGGAGGGGGGTGCCGCGGTAAGTGGATTTGGGAGGTGACCTCCCAAAATAGTCCAACGGCTACCATGTCTTCGTTGGTAGTTTTAGGAGAAACTACTTTTCACACCCCCCCATGTTAACTTTCTGGAGCGCGGGGGGGGGGGGGGGGTGGGATGCCTTGTACGTCATAGATCTGGGCAGAGACAATCAACATCATTAGTTTCAGCACGTTGTTTATTTACAAACGACAAAATATTTTGTCGTATTATAACTTTATCAAATACATATAAAATAATAATCGAGTAAAGCATAATACTAAGTTTTTTAAACCTTAATATAATTTTCATTTTTTGGAATCAAAGTGACATTTCAATTTTCTCACTAATTTTATTTTTCCGGAGATTCATTTCCTCTTGATATTTTTGTCATATTAATTTTTTATCCCTTTATATTTTTTCATTTTCTTTTTCTTTATATATTTCTTATATATTCTTTTATTCTTTTTTTTTCTTTTTTGCATGTAAATGTAAAATACAAAACAATGTTACAACATGAGCTCCATCTAGGGACTGCGTTTTGCTGTGAGATGCATAGAACATGCAGATCGATGTGCCTTCTCCTCAGGCTATGGAGTTTTTGCTGTGAAAATCACACTTGCCATGAAAATGTAAATAAAACTGGTAATGTACAATGAACTATAGTTGTAATAGCTTTTAGTACTGAATGTATTGCTTGAGATACTGTCCATTGATAGGCAATGAAGAATATCTCCCTTATAGGTTCTGCAAGATAAAAGTATTGTTTCCTTTGACCTCTGCAATGTTGAATGGTCCCAACCAGAGATTATCACATTTACCATGTTTTCCTTTTTCTTCTCTTCGGGCATCCCATTTCAAAACGAAATATCCTTCCTTGAAATCTCTTTCTCTAGCTTTCCTATCAAACAAGCTTTTCATCTTGCTTTGACATTGACGAAGTTTGTATTGAACTTCATCTCTATCTTCATTTAATTCTATAATCTGATTGAATCTTCTAGAAAAATCATCAGGCTCTTCATTCGAATCTTGTAAAAACTTCATGACAGGAAAAGCTAGCTATATAGGAAGAATGGTCTTAGTGCCATAGACAAGTTGAAAAGGGCATTTTCCTGTTGATCTTTTGGGTGAAATTTTGTTGGCCCAAACTGCACACTTGAGATGACTGTCCCAGTTTCTCTTAGAATCTACAAGTACCTTTTTTTATCATTTTTACTAAACTCTTTTTAGATGACTCTGCCAATCCATTCCCTTGAGAGTAGTATGGAGTAGAAAGATGCAATAAAATCTGATATTTCTAGCAAAATTCTATCATTTTAACACTACTAAATTCCTATGCATTATCTATGACTATCTATTGAGGACAACAAATTCTAGATAGTATATTTTCCTCAATAAATTTAATGACAACATTATTTGTAGCATTTTTTACTGGGATAGCTTCTACCCACTTTGTAAAGTAATTTGTGATAGTTAAGATCCATATGTGTTGATTGTTGGATGTTGGATGTATCTCTCCAATGAAATCTATTCCCCATTTAAAAAGGGTGCCTCAATCAAAACTAGAACAAGAAGGAGTGTTGCTAATCTGTTCTTGACAACAAAAATCTGACATGGAATGTAACTTCTAAATTTTGCCCCAACATATGAAAACAAATTTGGCCAATAGAAACCTACTCTTAAAATCTTGTGTGTTGTTTACCTCCAAGCATAATGACCCCCACATATTCCTTCAGGAAACTGATCAATAACACCTTCTGTTTCACTCTCAGTCAAACATAGAAGTAAAATATTTAATGGATCTTTCCAACACAGGTTGGCATTGATGATACAATACTTCATAGCCTTTAATCTAAGGGTTTTGCACTGATTTCTTGTGAAATTAAGAGGGTACTCAAAATCATGAAGAATGTGTACAATATCAGCATACCATTTAGATAACAGGAACTTTTCCTCAATATGAAGTGGAAGAGGAGTCGAGTCTGTAGATGAAGAAATTTCTTATGGATTCTTCTCTTGTGATTTTGGAGAAGGCTATTATGGATTCTCCTCTCTTGATGTTGGAGAAGGTTCTTGTGGATTATTCTATCCTAATACCTACATGATAGTGCTTATTTCTAGAAATTTACAGTTAGATTCAACCAACAACTTGACTAAACCTTGTCCTTTTACTAGCTTAGTAGATTTGATGTCTAGATCAAATTCAAGAATTTTAGTTGTCCACTCCCTCTCCTACCATCTGTATCAGGTTGGGTCAAAATAGTTTTGACAACATTGTTTTGGACATAGGTAGTAATAGGGGAATGAAGGACATAAGCTCTGAAAGATTTTAGATTGTTGAGTTGAGGCTTTTGTGATCCATATTAACTTTATGAGAGATTTTTCGGCGTAAATCACAAGAAATTTCATTTGTCGATGCGTTTCAAACCAACTAGTGTGGTTCATCGTTAGGACAAGTTGAATGAGCAGATCAAACTTAGCATGTTAAATAAATAGAGCAAAAACTCCAATGACTTTAAAATGGCTATATTGACGACGGTGAGATTTCACTGGTTAGTTAGGATCGGATTAGGGTTATAACCGTTATTTAATTAAAAAAGTAACTATGGTTAAATTCTTATTAGAACAAAAGTAAATGGACCATTTTTAACCACCTATAATTATAATATATATATTAAAAATAAAGAATCATAATGTCCCCTCGACCTTTAGACCTCTCAATACCATTCGTAAGTCTCTCGGATCTGTGAAGGATCCCATTGACCCCAAGGACATGAAAGGGGTTTATATTATTCCTTGTTCATGTGGGAACCCCTATATTGGTGAGACTGGTCGCTCCATTAATCAAAGGATTAGTGAGCATGCAGATGACCTTAAGCATAGGAGAGCCAAGTCTTCTGCTTTAGCAGAGCATGTTGAGAAAACCAGTCATCATGTCTGCATCGAGGAGGCTAGTGTGATTGCTAGAGTGTCTCATTCCATCACCGAAAATTTATGGAAGCGCTTGAGATTGAAAAAAGATTGAACAATCTCAATAGAGAGGATGGCTGGAGTATCAGTAGTTGTTGGGTCCCAACCCTCTCCTCCTAGTCATGGTCTTCCTACCCCACCCCCACCCCCCCCTTTGTTTTGTTTTCCTTTTTTTCTTGTTGTCTTTTAAGATTTTTTCCCCTGGTTTCTTGTTTTTTGGGGCCTTTGTTCCTTGAAGTTCTTATAGTAACTCTTATTTATGCTAATAACTTGATGGGAATTAGCTTGCAATTAGTCTTTGATTATTTTAAACCCTTATATAAACCTTTAATTTTAAATATTAGAATTTCTTTCTAACCCTTAAATTACTCTAATATTTAACTAACTTTTATAGATAAATATTGAATTAAAATTAATTTATTCTTAATTGATTTATCTTAATATATTTTTAGAATTGTCCCTTTATCTTACATTTTAATAAAATTATATAACTCACTATTTATATATTTCCCTAATTTTTATAACTTTTATAACTAACTACTCTAATATTTAGATTTTTATAACTTGGATTACTTACTATTAATTTAGATTAATTTATTTTATTTATGTATATACATTTATAATATCATTAGATTACTCTATTATCATAACCTTAAATTACCCTATTATTTATATATATTTGTTGAACTTCTATAAATAACTATTATTTAATATTAATTTAGTTCTTAATTGATTTAATATTTATTTATATATTAATATATGGAACATCCCTTTTGACTTATGTTTGAATCTAGATATTTAGGTATATTTATATATTTAATAATTTTTTAACTAATTGACTATTAATGTATAGTAGTTTTTGGTTATAATTTATTTTTAATATATATATTTATAAGGAATTCAGACTTCTATGATCCATAATCTTGTTCATGAGAATTGTGGTCAGAAATAACCAAAGGTCTCGTCTTATACTGAAGTTGCAACGCGGAAACGTGACCTCTCCAGCAAACGACTTCAAAATTCTCATTTCCGAGGGGAACAGAGAAGCAATTCTGGTTTTGTTTAATCTTCAGGTGGCGACAGAGCATCACACACATCCCATGGCTCCTTGTACGCGCACTACTCCTCGTCGTGGTCGCAATTATGGGCAGAGGGGAAGCTCTGGAGGCAGGGGCAATCAAAGCCCAAGACGTATTTCTCCCCTTGCTTGTGCTTCGCCCACTTCAATTGGGTCAGAAGACTCCGGATACGCCATAAGCAATACTGTGCAGTCGGCGAAATTCAAATTCAGACGCAGGACCAACAAGCCCATTGTCTCAGCGCTTGTTACAGTTATTTTCTCTGAAGAAGAGGAGGATGAAGGAAGCAGGAAGGAGGAAACAGAGGAACAGATGCCTAGCTCGGACAACTCTTCACAGAGGAGGGGAATGGAAGATAGCTCTTACATTCCTTCTTCTCAGAGCAGGCTTGAAGAAGACAGCACCTGTGCACATTCTGAGGAGCAGGAAGAAGTCCTAAAGGAGATTGGAAGCATGAAGGATAAGGATACCAGGAACATTGCTCAGCAATCTACGGAGGTTCCTCAAGCAATGGATGTCACCAGGAAGGCTTCTCCCCATAAGCAAGCCTTGGACAAGGATCCTGACAACTCCTTCGCTAATATCCTTTACCTCAAGCTGCCGCCAGGAATTCTAAGACCTGAAGATATCCCGGAAGGAATGGAGGTTACCTGGGAACGAGATCCGGACAAGGAAGCTGAGCAATGTTCCAAAAATCTCAAGTAGCCATCGCTATTCTACGGGTAAGGTCTGCGGCTCCTGGTCTGGGGGTAATAAATATGTTCTGTTCTGTTTATATTCTGTTTTGTTGTGTTTATGATCGGCTACATCTGCTCGGCATCCATGGCGCAGCGTACCGAGGCTGGCGTCATTTCCAGACAAGCAAGCACATGCGCTCTGCATTTTTTACAATGTTTTTCTTTTTTGTAGAATTCCAAGCCTGTAATGCCTTAATCCTTTGCTTTGAAGTGTATTACTGCTGTTAACTTTCTGTCTCATGTTCCTTACAATCAACGGAACAAGCTTTTTTGTGAACAGTTTTGAAAGAGAGTTGCTCACTCACTCTCAGAGGTTAAAACCTCTTGTAAATATTTTTTCAATTTCTTTAATATAATTAGTTTAGTCTTTGCCACAAAAAAAAAAAAAAAAAAAAAAATCTTGTTCATGAGAATAATTTCGGCAAAATCACATAAGAAATCATTTGTCGACGCGTTTTGAATCAACCAGTGTGGTTCATCGTCAGAACAAGTTGAAGATCCAATTTGGGCAATGAGTTAAATAGGGACAGCAGGCCATTCCAATAGCTAAACTGACTGAGTAACAGTTAACAGGACCTCTAACGGCTAAGTTTGACCAGGCCCCAGAGGGAGGGACCTAAATTTATTAAATTACTTATTTATTTATTATAATTAATATATAAAATCATTTATATTAATTTGTTCAATATATTATTTACTAATATTAATATTAACAATATTAATATTTATTTACCATTATATATATTTATTTACCCTTATATAATATTAATATTATTAATAAATATTATTTATTTAAATATTTAGAATATAATGGTAAATATCCCTATTATATACCTATTATTTTTAATTCTAGAACTTAATTAAATTCCTATTTTATTTTATATTTATTATTTATCTATTTATTAATATTCTAAAGTCTTATTAATATATATTCCTTAATAATATATATTTACCCTAAAAATCATATTTAACCAATATATTATTAAAAATGGTAATAATTTATTCCTTAATAATTTATAATTATAGGTGGTTAAAAATGGTCCATTTACTTTTGTTTTAATAAGAATTTAACCATAGTTACTTTTTTAATTAAATAACGGTTATAACCCTAATCCTGTCCTAACTAACCAGTCAAATCTAGTCGTTGTCAATATAGCCGTTTTACAACTGTTGGAGTTTCTGCTCTATTTACTTAACATGCTAAGCCTAATCTGCTGATTCAATCTGTCCTGACGGTGAACCACACTAGTTGGTTCGAAACGCGTCGACAAATGAAATTTCTTGTGATTTACGCTGAAAAATCTCTCATAAAGATTTTAGATCTTCTACAAGGGCATATGCTTGTTTTTCAATAATGTCATATTTTAGCTTTGCATCTCTCATAACTTTACTAAAGAATGCAATTAGCTGGCCATCTTGATTATCATTCTTTTGCAGTAAAACAACATCTAAAGTGGTGTCAGAGGCAAAAGAAAAAATGCTAAAGGGTTTTGTATAATTAGAATTGGCCAGTACTAGGGCTTCAAAGATAGCCTTTTTGATTTGTGTAAATGCATATCTATCTTGCACTGTCCATTTAACCTCATGATCTTTCTTCAACATATCAGTAATATCTTTAATAATCTCAATATAGTTTGGTATAAATATCCTTAGAAAATTAATCTTTCCTAAAAAGGCTTGAATTTCTTTTTTATTTCTGGGTAGACCAATTACCTCAATGGATGAAATTAGTTTTGGATCAATTACCAATCCTTCTTTTGAGATGATGTGGCCAAGTAACTTTCCTTCCTTTATGGCAAACAAAGATTTCTTTGAGTTGAGTGAAATTCTGAATATTCTACACCTATTAAAAACCTTTCTCAAGTGCTTTAAGTGCTTTTCATCAAAGTTTGAAAACATAGTTATATCATCCAAATAAATAACAATAAACTTATTAATTTTACGAACAAAAGCTAAATCCGTTGCTCTTTGAAATGTTGCTCCTGCATTGGTTAAGCCAAAATGCATCCTAGCATACATAAATGTACCCCAGGGAGTTGTGAATGCTATTTTCTCTCTGTCTTATGGACTTACCAAAATCTGGTTATATCCAAAAAAACCATGTAGCATGGATATTCTTAGAACCTGAAACTCTTTGGAGTAATTGATCCATTTTAGGTAATGGATAATTGCCTTTTAAGGATAATTTGTTAAGGTTTCTAAAATCCACACACAGTCTAATTTCACCATTTTTCTTTCTTATAAGAACTAAATTTGCAATCCACTTAGAATATCTAAGAGGAACAAGAATCTTGGCATCCATCATTTTCTTTAGTTCTTTTTCAATGGTTGGAAGCAAAATTAGATTTATTCTTCTTAATTTCTATTGGAATGGTTTGGATTTTGGTTTTAAAGGGATCTTATGTTCAATGAGACTTGTGTCATAAGTTTTGAGCTCTTCATAGGACCAGGAAAAGACATATTTATAATGTTTTAGAAGATTGATATACTTGTGTTTTATGTCCTTAGGTAGTGATGCTGAAATTTTCACATTCTTGATTTCTTCATGAGTTCCAATGTTACAGTCTTCTACATCCTCTTGTTGTGTATTAAATAATGAAGTTTTTAGAACACCATTATTGTCAAAAATCTTTTCAAGAGGGATTAAACCCTTGGGAATATAATTGTTTTGAAATTGGAGGATATTGTGATCAAATATCTTATTATTTAACTGTGAAGCTTCATTTTCATTAGTTGATTTATGATCAATAATTTGTTCTTCCTCAATTCGTAAGGTTGAAAATTCATCAATTGCTTGCGAGAAAATGTTATATTGTTCATCATATTCAAACACTTGCTAGTGTCTATGATTATCAGGTATTGAAGGCCTATATTTTACCTGAATTCAATATTGTAATTGCATTGCATCAGGAGTTTTAAAGGAGCTTGCAAAAACTGCTAAAGAGTTTGCATAAATGTTCTCATCTCTTAATATTGTTGTAATGTTGAAGGCTAGAAAATAGTTCTCTACAAAATCCCATACTTCATTTTGGTAAGATCTAAGCCTAGGATGTTTTGCTTGGAATAGATTTCTTACTTGTTTTACAATCAATTCTGAGTCAATGAAAACACTTAAGTTTTGAACTTTCAGACTTTTAGCTAACTCAAGGCCAAAAAGTAGGCCTTCATATTCTGCTACATTATTAGTAACATCAAAGTCTAACTTAAAGGACTGGGTTACGTTTTCTTTATCTGGATAAATTAATATAATTCCTGCTCTAGCCCCATCTTAGAAAAAAACCTATCAAAGTATAACTTCCACACATCATTTTTTATACTTTTAGGTTTATTCACAATCTGTTCAATGCGAAGTTGGGAATTTTTTAGATCATTAGATGATAATGTGAAACATCCAAAATCTTGATCAACAACATAAATCGGGTGATTTATTGCTTAATCAACCTTACAAATAGTATTAATGAATCTTACCTCTCTGTATAACCTAAGATGTTCACCCCCATATACAAGAATAGTAGCATAAGACATATCCATCTATAGATTTCCCCCTAATTTGGCACAACATGATCTAGATAACAACATTCCAAATTTGGGGGGATATTTGTGACTATAGTTTCTAGCACTACACTCTTTACAGGGATTTGTGATAAAGTTACAACTAGGTCTTTGATCAGTTTAAGACAAGGAACTTTCTTGGAGTCAAAGGTGTATAAATCATGGTAAATTCTAGTAATTTGCAATTGAAATTGATCAATGATTACTTTGGGCATCAAATTATGAGAGGCCCCAAAGTCTAACATACAATTGTATAGAAGAAAATCATGAACTTTGAGAGTAACATAAAAGGGAGGAATGTTCTCATCAATCATGTCAGAACTAAGACCAAAAACCACTGAAGTTTTTTCATCCTGTAAAATAATCACGTCCCCCTCAGCACCTATACTTGAGGATTGGATCCACTTTGATACTTGGTTTTTGTATCTTGGGTTTTTGGAGAGTTCAAATAGTGGAACAGGGATTTTGACTCTCTCTAACTCTTTCTCTACATTAAAAATTGTTGGAAAAGTCTTTTCAATTGTATTATGTCCATTGAGTTGAGTTAATGGTTGAATTATAGTTGTTTGAGTTTCAAACATTTTTACTGGAGGCTCATTTATTGTAACATTCTTAGCTGGCCTACGAGGGCCTAATCTAGGCCTTAAATCATACCTTCGATTTAATTTTTCTATTATAAATTCTAAGAAGGATTGATATTTAGAAACCTGATAATTTTCTTGATTCTGAATCAAAGATTGATCATTAAAACTAGAATTATAACATTCTATTGTGATGGATCATCAAAATAATTTATATCGTTGGTAACTAATGGTCCAACTTCTTCGGGTTCTTAGTCAACAATCATCAATGGTGGTTGAATTTGTTGATCAGGGTTGGTTCTTTGTAATATCTGGGGTTGAAAAGGTCTTTTGTACTAAGCTTGAGATCTGTTAGATGTTTATTGAACAACTCTAGGCTATATTTCGATCTTTCAAATCCTATTTGAAATATTTCTAAGCAAGGAAGTGATTTCATCAATTTTTTGATCCTTAGTTTTAATTTTAGAGGAAGAAGTTCCTTCCTCCCTAGCTTTCATTTTTCTTTCAACCTTTTATACCTTTCCTTTAAGTTTAGATGATGTTGATCTATTAGCCTCAACTTCAATAACATTGGTATGCATGTCTGCTAGGGTGACAAATGTTCTTTCTCTAAGAATAACAACAAAATCATCATCAGATCCTTTAGAGAACCTAACTTTAGTAGAAACCACTCATGGTTTACAGTCTGGTGGCATTTTACTGTAAATTTTATTAAATCGTTTTATAAAATCAACCACAAGTTCACCAGGGTTTCTTTTTAGGTCATCAAATTTAGTCAGATAGTAAACTAGTCCTTTTTAACTCCCCATTGGTTTTTAAATATGGTAATTAATTCATTCTAGTTAGGGATAGAGTTAGCTCACAATTGTCTAAGCAAAATCCTAACATTGCCTTCAAGAGATTGAGCAAATAATCACATATAGACATCTTCATGCTCTATATTCATGTTATCAGAAAAATCTAAGAAAACAGCCAAATGATCTTCAACACACAAACCAGTTTCACAATTGAATCTACGTAAGTGCTTAAAATATCCATCCGAGAAATTATTTAGCTGATTGGGAAGAACTAAGGCTGCATAATGAGCCTGAATGATGGGCTGAATACTAGCCATTTGATTAGATGAGGATGAGGAGGATGAAGATGAATTTTAAGAAGATGATGATGGTGAAGGGGATGAAGATGAGCTTATAGGAGTTGTAAGGGGGGAGGATGAATTGGAAGAATTTAAAGAAGCTTTTATTTTCCTTGGTGTTTGTATTAATAACTTCTGTACTTCTTGGCCAAAATTTTCTTCATTATCAAACAAAGGATTTGTATACACAAAAAAGTTTTCTTCATGCTTAACAAAAATAGATGCGTAAGTGTGAATTATTGAAGAAATAAAATCCCTAGGATTTAATTCTTGTAATATTCTAGACTTAATTTTGCTTCTGATTTAGGATATTCTGAAAGAGGTTTAGGAATCTAGTAGGATTCTAATCGATAAACAAGGAGAGTTGACTACAAAGCATGTTAGGTCCCTATAATACTAGTGATTCCCCCATTAATATTGTCATTGTATCCTTTATTGTTATTGTTGTGCCCCTATTGTCCCCATATTGTTATTATTGTGCCCCATAAAAGCCCACTATTGTTATTTTTGTGTACTTATATTATTATTGTTATGTCAACTTTGGTTATATTGTGACCCCTTAGACTCCTATATATAGAAAGGAGGTTTTGTCATTTGTATCATCCAAGAATTGTTCATTTGTTTAATTTAAAGGAGGTTTCCCCCTTGAAGAGGTTGATTTCTAAGTCATTGATCTATCTTTTATATCTTTTTGTGAGCTGGTTTCCTAACATTTGGTATTAGAGGTTTGGATTCTAGGGTTTTGCTGCTCCAAACAGGTCATCGTGGAATTTTCACTATAAATTTTTTGCTATGAAGTTTCAGAAGTTAAAAAAAAACTTTTAATAAGAAATTGGTCTGAACCTTGGATCCGAATTTCAAATCTTTTCGCACTATATGTTCGGAGATATGATCTGAGGAAGTTATGGTTTTTGCAAGCTCCATAATTTCAACTCAAACAGGTCATCATGGTAGTTTTGCTATAATTGTTTTTCTATGAAGGTTCAGACTTTGAAATTAAAACTCATTTGAGTCGAAATATTGGTGAAGTTCGGGTCTGAATTTCAGATCTTGTCTCGCTATGTGTTTGAAGATATGATTTGAGGAAGTTAGGTTTTTGCTAGACTCCCAAATTAAATTCTAAACAGGTGACCTTGGGAAAATCGTCATAACTTTCTCTCTAAGCATTAGATTGAAATTTCATAAGAAGCTACAGAAAGAGGATGGATTGTAATTTTTTGTGTATTGGTTTTAGGTCTAAAGGTCAAAACAGTAACACATGGCACTTCATACAAGCTTTCCCTACTGAAAAAGTATATAAGCAGGTCATCTTGGGAGGTGGGGCATAACTCTTTCTTGGAAAATCCAATTTCGATCAGACTGGTGGCATTGGAAAGAGGGCACAGAGGGATACTAGAGATCACAATTTCAGACCTTGGAGATCCGAAATTACAGAGTTACAGTTGTTTCAATATTGAGCTCCTATAAAGTGAAAAAAGGTGTGTAGTTTTTAAATTTTTTTGCATAAGTTTGGTTTCAAAAATTAGTTTGGAGGAATTCAAAGGGCATAGTGAAGCATTATTATCAGTAATTGATGCCCCAAAGAAAGAAAATCAAAACGCCTAGTAAGCAACTTGAAAGCTCTAGCATGACTCATGAAGAAAAGGAAGAAATGCAACATGATATATCAAAATTACGAGACCAAGTGCAACAAATTTCACTTGCACAAAAAGCAACAGAAGCTAATATGGATGGTTTAAAGAAAGACGTAGAAGCTAAGATGTATGGTGTGGAAGCTAAGATGGATGGTTTAAAGAAAGGCGTAGAAGCTAAGATGGATGGTTTAAAGAAAGGCATAGAAGCTAAGATGAATGACGTTGAAGCTAAGATGGATGGCGTGGAAGCTAAGATGGATGGCGTGGAAGCTAAGATGGAAGATTTGAAGATAGATTTGAATTTTTTTTTACAAGAAATGCTTACTAATGGTGAAAGGGTAGTAAAGGAAACTCATGATGAGAACAAAGTACATGTTAATCATGATTTCATAGACTCTAACATTGGATCGAAGAACCACCATGTTCCAAAGATCGATTTGAGGAAGTTTGATGGCACGGATGTTGCAACATGGATACTACAATTGGAGAAAATTTTCAGATCTCCATAATGTCCAAAACACACAAAAGGTACACATTGCAACTTTATATTTGGAACCAAATCAGTTTGTGTGGTATCGATGGCTTTACTCTCATAAACAAATTGTCACTTGGGCTATTTTTACGAATGAAATGATAGCACATTATGAGGATACAAAAAGCAACACTTTTTTAGCCAATTAATAAATCTCAAACAAAAGGGTTCAATGATGGAGCACATTGAGGACTTCCAAAAATTGAATATAAGGGTAAAAGATATTCCAAAGGAGCATATGATTGATGTGTTCATTAGGGACCTAAAAGGATAACATCCACATGAGGTTCGCCTTTGGAACCTAATTCATTGGAGAAGGCATTCACGTTGGCAAGAAAAATGGAAAGAAAAATTATGGCAACAAGGAAGCCTACCACTCACAATCATAAAGATGGAAGTGTTTTTGCCCCTAGCCATCCACAACCTACAAGGTTGACACCATAACAATTGGAAGAAAAAAGAGCAGAAGGGCTTTGTTATAGTTGTGATAGCAAATACACTAAAGGTCATAAGTGTGTTGAGAAGAATTTATTTTACATAGATTGTGAAGAGGAGGAAGAAAAGGAATAAGAAACGTCAAAAGAAGAGGATATACACCAGGAACAAACCCTAGAGAAAGAAGAAACGAATCTGACCATATATTTTAATGCATTGGCTGGAATTACCACTCCTCAAACTATCAAGATAGAAGGGAATATCAAGAAGAAAAAGGTAATATTGTTGATCGATTCTTGTAGTACCCATAATTTTATTCATTGTAAGATAGCCAAGGAATTGAATTGCTTCCTATATCTAGCACCAGAGTATCAAGTGATGGTTGCAAGTGGAGGAACCATAACTTGCTCAGGAAAGTGCTATAATATCAAGCTATCCATGGGATAATGTGTATTGAATAGCCCGATGCTTTCCATTCCAATGGGTGGTGTTGATGTTGTACTAGGAGTCCAATGGCTACAATCCTTGGGTACAATAACTTTTAATTTTCAAGAACTTTTCATGAAATTTTCTTCAAAAGGAAAGGAAGTTGAATTAAGGGGTATCACAGGGAAACCGGGAAGGATAATTAGCTCTAACGGAATGACAAAGCTTCTAAAGAAAGAACAATGAGGCATAATTGCACAATTATGTTCACTAGAGATTCCCACATCGAAATCATCTTTTGCTTCAGATCTCCAAAAAGTCTTGGACAATCATTCCAGGGTATTTGAGGCTCCCAAATACCTCCCACCTATTCGTGATCATGATCATGCTATTCATTTGATTCCAAGAAGTGTTCCTCCAAACATTAGACCTTATACATATCCCTATGCTAGAAGAGTGAAATTGAATGTATGGTTGCAGAAATGCTAGACGTTGGTATAATTCAACCTAGTTAAAGTTCTTTCTCTACTCCAATAGTGTTGGTTCACAAGAAGGATGGATCATGGTGCATGTTTCTGGATTATAGGGAGATAACAAGCTCACTATTAAAGATACATTTCTCATTCCTATCATTGATGAATTATTGGATGAATTGCATGGATCAATTTGCTTCACAAAGTTGGATCTTCGTTCAGGATATCATCAAATTAGAATGAAGACTGAAGACATTCCAAAAACAACATTTAGAACTCATGAGGGTCATTATAAATTTTTGGTCATGCCTTTTGGCCTTACCAATGCACCCTTGAAATTTCAAGGTTTGGTGAATTCCATTTTCAAACCCTTCCTTAGAAAATTTGTGTTAGTATTTTTTGATTGTATACTAATCTACAACAAGTCTTGGAAGGATCATGTTCAACATGTTGACATGGTTCTCAAACTATTGGAGGAGAAACAATTATATGCAAAAATATCCAAATGTTTCTTTGGAGTATAAGAGGTGTAATATCTGGGTCATATTGTATCTCATGAAGGTGTTAAGGTAGGCCCTAGAAAAATTAAAACCATTAAGGAATGGAAAATTCCCACATCCATAAAGCATCTACTAGGATTTCTCGGGTTGACAAGGTATTATTGCAAGTTTGTTAAGAAGTATGGGAGAATAGCAACACCTCTAACAATATTATTGAAGAAAGATGCATTTTCATGGACTCTAGAAGCAACGAAGGCCTTTGAACATCTTAAAGAGGCAATGTACCAAGCACCAGTCTTAGCTACACCGAGCTTCACAAAAACCTTTATTGTGGAATGTGATGCCTCAAGAAATGGAATTGGTGTTGTTTTAATGCAATAAGGAAGACCCATTTCTTTCGAAAGTCATCCAATCAAAGGAAAGTATTTACACAAAGCTATTTATGAGAAGGAAATGTTGGCAATACTACATGCACTTAAGAAATGGTGACCCTACCTAATGGGAAGACAC
>APFE031429359.1:0-11433 GCA_000404065.3 Pinus taeda | reverse complement strand
ACTTCTTATTATCCATAAGCCTATTTTCATGTTGAAGCAATCAATAAAGTTTTGATTGTTATGCTTCAACGTACTATTGGGAAGCACAGAAACAATTGGAATTTAATGTTATTCTTAGCTCTTTTGGCTTACATAAGTTCTACTAAGACGACCACTGGATTCACTCCATTCCAACCAGTGTATGGTTTAGAGGAAACTATTCCAATCAATTGTGAAATCCGTTTGCTAAAGCTAGCTATTGAACTTCTTCTGAATACCTCACCTGAAGAGGAGTGACTACTGTATCTTGAGAGATGTGAAGAGAGTCACCACATTTTTTTGATGGTCATCGAGCCTGTAATAAGGAGATACCTGTAGAAAATAACCGCACATGCTTCTCATTATCTTGTTTTCTAGCATGAGACCATTTGTGTAAAAGGAATTTTTTTAATTCTTCATGAGGAATGCTTAACAACTTCTTACTCTCAAGTGAGCCCCACCATATGGCAGCCTTGTCTTCCAAAAGATTCCATAAAGATTTCCAACGTTTTTGCCATAATGAATTTTGTCTTTCTATGACTTTTTCAATATTAGGACCATTATATTTCCCTACAAAAAAATTCTTGCTAGAAGCGATGAAGACGGTTTTGAAAAAAAAATCACTTACTTTGGAAAAAATTTTAAATTGACACAACTAGATCAATATTGCTTAGAATCCTTCTTATAACCTATTTTTGGAATTGGAACGACCATTTTGCATCTTTCAATGCGATAGAAATTCCCATCTAGGCACTCAGGAATTTCAGATTCGCATTGCAACTTTCCCCTCATCACAAAAAATTCTAAAAAATGAGTTGATTTTAAATCAACGATATCTCCCTCATGTGGAATCTGACTCGACCGATATTTTTTTTTTTCGTAATTTTTCAATATGATATCAGATATGAAAATAGTTTCTCGAAATTCCCCTCAAAACCTACAAAAATCAGGAGTTTTCGTGAGAAAATAAATTCTACAACACAACTGATTTTTAAATGAGCGATATCTTCCCCATCCAAACTCTGATTCCATCTCTTAAATTAGAATTAAAAACCCACTTTATATTCAAGTCTCATTTATCTTTTTTGCGACCTATTAGCCTCACTGGCAAAAGGCCCAAAATTGGATCCATATATGCTGTTAAAGTTTCCAAATTTGCTTAAAATCATCCCAAGGGATCTAAAAATGCTCTTGAAATATTCACCATTTGCTCAAAATCATCCAAAGGTCAAAATCAGCGCAAGAGGAGAGCCCTTGGAAGGGTCGAAATACACTATCGGGAGGCAAAAAACACTTGAAAAACCATGAAAAAACCAAAATCGCAAGTTTAAACATTGAAAGAATAGCAGTTGTTAGATCTGACCGATCAACGACCCAGATCTAAGTGGCTAATCACAATTGGCGCTGCAGAGAGGACAACTTAAAGAAGGGCCGTAGGACACCGCTGATCAGTGATCTCCGATGATCGGATCGGCAGGTCGCATCAGCGAGGTATCAAAAATTTAAGAAACGGCCCTCGGCATGAGCGATAAGCGATTGTGATCGGATTGCATCGCTATATCGCAATGGAATAGCACCAAGGGGTGAGGCCTATGACAAGTATATGGGCGATGCGATAAATGGACTCGAGGGTTATATATACTATATTTGATAATCTTTCAGGTCTGCCGGTAGGACGATTTTAATAAATTTTCAATGTATTTTGTTATATAACAAAATACAAAGGAACATAGGGTAGTCCCGATAGCGATGAAGCCCTGACCCGAAAGGGTCCTAGAAGTGAAGTATATAAAATTTGAGATCTACAGAGAGCCATTTTAATGTATTTTAGATATTTTCAATATAAAGGGAAAATCACAAAACTCATAGGATTTCAGGAAAGCCAAACGCGATAAGTGGTTTAGGCCAAGCCCCGCCCCATGCCATACAATACGCCACATGTCGAGGATGAGGAGAGAGAAAACCACCCTCATAGGGCTGTTAACTCCAGTACAAAAGAGCCGCTCGAAATGGATCATCACTGTTGGATCTAGAACTCCCAGATCAACGGTGGAGATGTGATATCACCCCAAAGGTGGAATCGATCGATATATATATCCCAATTTTGAGGACTTTTGAAGTTTGAAAAGGACAGACAGGGGTGGGATTTCTCCATATTGCTTTGTCTTATGTTTAAAATAGAAACAATACGACAATATTGTTCTGTATTTATAGAAATCATGCATTGCTAACATTTGAAAGGGTACAACACAACACAGCCTGCCCAACACAACCACAACAACAGAGATCATGGAGCAGACATCGCAGCTAGCCCGAAACATAAATTTCATGCGCATCTACATTGCAACACAGCTGGAAACATAATCTGTCATAAGGCATCAACAACGCACCTTATCCAAAACCAACAAGTGATCATGGAGCATGCCTAGCATGAGAGAGCTCCTAGACAGTGCATCAAACTACCTGAAGGTGGTTATTCCTCTATCAGAAGGAGAAAACCTCCAAGGCATGGTTGCCTATTTAGCGAATCAAACAATTAAGGGATAGAGAGAACAGATTAAGGCTTTGAGCCTTTGAGAGATCAGGAACATGGTAAAAGGCCTATAAAAGGGTGAAAACTAAATGTAGTAGGGGTTCAACTTCTGGAGATTGTTGCTACTTTGTTCCTTCAAG
This sequence comes from Pinus taeda, assembly GCA_000404065.3. Classification (NCBI taxonomy): domain Eukaryota; kingdom Viridiplantae; phylum Streptophyta; class Pinopsida; order Pinales; family Pinaceae; genus Pinus; species Pinus taeda. Next base: position 8,742 of record APFE031429359.1, on the reverse strand, counting down.
ATTCTCATTTTCATTCTAGCAATATAAGCTTCTTTTGGTATTATATGTTCAATGTCCATTTTCTTTGTTGTGCTATGTTTGCACTTGAATAGATTATTTATGTTTTCTCCTCTATCTAATGTGAGATAACTGTCATCTTATCTCTACATTGATAAATTAGACTTTCAAGTTTCATTTACTTCTTGTAGCTGGCCATTCATATGTGTTTATGTATGCAATCTGGTGGTACAGTCAGTATTCTCCATCTATCCATTAAATCTATAAACTATTGAGCATTAGTAGTCCAAAGCCTTGTATTATTCATGGTGTTCATGCATGTCTTGAGTGAAAATAGAGCTGAAATGGTTATCTGAATTGATCCAAACCATCATCCATTCCAATAGTTCTCAGAACAATATTAAAGATTATATGTTACCAGGCATCTCTGAGCTGCAACCTAGGAGAGTTTCGTGGAGAGAGAACATAATTGTTGTTGTTGCGAGGGAGAGGAAACTAAAGCTCCTCTTCCGTGGGTAATGACATAGATCCATATTTGATGATATACAAATTCTGAGCACTTTTTTGGTTGTGATAATCTATCTATCAACTCTACTAGAGGCTAAACATCTTGGCAACTCTACTTCATAGTTCTGGCTCAGTTTGTGAGGCATACTCTAAGAAATCTTCTGAAATAACAAGTTGACCGAGTACTTGAACCTAAAAATATCATCAAAGAGAGAAAGGTATTTTAGAAAGGACCATCATGTTCAGGTAAACTAAAAAAGCTCCTATATCTCTCCAAGAAAGTCTTGTAATAGAACAAATAAATGTTGAGAGTATAGCATCTAATACTAGCAGTGAAGAAAAGCTCTTAGAGATCCATAAGGCTACTTATTCTTTAGGTTCTCCTTTTGTTGTAAGCCCAATGGAAACCTCACCTCCTACCCATCGTACTCCTTTAGTCTTATCAGTCACTCCTCAACCCTCCATGATTCAGACTGCCACTACTCTTTTAGCCACCATAGCCATGGCAGGTCTACAAGCACGTACCAAAATGGAAAAAATCATAGCTACTAGGTATGGGCGTCTAATATTGCCCACTCCTTTAGATGCCATGCCTCTTCGAGAATATCATAAATGTAGGCCTAAGTTCACTTGGAATGAAGGTGTTACTATTGAAGAACATCTTGAGTCATTCTATAACTATGCCGATAACCTGGACATTAGTGAAGATGATGTATGGATGAGAGTATTTGTCGAAAGCCTAGATGGAGAGGCTAGAAAATGGTTCAGAGAAATAATCCCAAGATCTATAGAAAATAATAAGGCTTTAGATGATGCATTTCTAAAGAATTGGGGGGAAAAGAAGGATCTCCTCTACTACTACACTGAGCTTGGCAACTTAAAGAGAGAAAATGGTGACTTGTTGTATGATTTTAATAAGAGGTTTAGCCGTATGTATAGCAAGATACCAGCTGAAGTAAAACCCACTACTACCTCTACTAAACTCACTTATGCCAGTGCTTTCGCTTCTGACTTCTGCCTACTATTGAAGCAGAGGCAATGCGCTACTTTAGCTAACATGCAGGATGCATCCTTGGAAGTGGAATCAAACTTCATGGCTGCAGAGAAGCTCAACAAAAATGTTGATAGAAGAAGATAGATGGGAGAGCCTTCATCATCCTCTGATCCTAAGAGAGATAAAATGACCAAAATGATAGAGTCATTAGCCTCTAAAATCTCCAAATTAAAGGTTGAGTAGCACCCCGGGAAAGGGAGAGTTCCTAAAACCTTTGCTCCTAGAAATCCAAATTGAAATCCATATAGAATGACTAATTAGCAGTTACAAATTTTGCAAAGAAGTAAAGATGCCAATGAAGACCGAATGGTGAAGGCCCCTTTTCAAAATGCAGTCATGGAAGAAGAGCAGTTTGAAGAAGATGATGAGATCCATTGTCTAGAAGACAAAGGAAATGCTTCCTTTTTGACCTCATCTGCTTATGAAAAGTCATTGTTCAATGACCAGATTAGCCAAGAATGGGGTGGTGAAGCTATTCTATAAATTGAAGATCAACAAAGATATAATATGAGGTCAAAGATGAATAATGCGAAGGAACCTCCTATTCAAAGAGTTGTTGTCCCTGCAGTACAACAAGCTAATAAGAAAAAGCAACCAACAGTTGATCCCATCATCCTCAAAGCTCCATCTCATGAGATAAGAGGCCTTGACGAGTCTCCTTCTCCTTTCAGTTTTCAATCATAAATTCAGAAGCTAAGAATACCTATGCCTTTGATTGAACTAGTGAAGAATGAGTCCTTGAAAATATCCATCCTCGAGGCCCTTAAGCCTAAAGCCATCCAAGCCTCCAGTGAATATGTAAATCTACAAGATGACAAGCCAACTGTTATTCTCAGCCCAATGATTGAAAATTGTGAAGATAGCTCCCCATCATTCTATGTCTCTCTAACTATTCATCAAAAAATGCTTCACAACTACCTTTTGGACACTGGATCCAGCCATAATCTAATGCCCAAGGCTGTCGTGGATGAGTTGGGTCTTGATATCACCAAACCTTATCATGACCTATTTTCTTTTGACTCTAGAAAAGTGAAATGCCTAGGATTAATCAAGGACCTAGCCAACACTTTGTCTTAGTTTCCCATGAATAGCATGATGATGGATATTGTGGTAGCAGATGTACCCCCCAAGTTTGGCATGGTACTTTCCAGAGGTTGGATCAAGAGATTAGGTGGATCATTACAAAATTATCTATCCTATGCTACTGTCCCAGTCTTTGGAGGTGAGAGAAAGAGATTACACACAGAAGCTCAGTTGGCTTATATCATCAATGATGAGAATAATCCCACTAATCATCCCATCTATGTTGTTGACAATGATTTTGGATTATGTATTCTTCATATTGAATAATCCCAGTTGGTCTCCACACAGCTTATAAAACCAGTTTGCCATATCGTTGAGGAAGAAGGCCCACAGATTTGGGACATGTTCTTTGATGGGGCTTGCTCTAACGAAGCTGCATGGGAAGGTGTAGTCCTTGTGTTCCTCACACAAGAATACATTCATTTATCTTTCAAATTAACATTTGAGGTCACAAATAACATAGCAGAGTATGAAGCTTTGGTTATGGGCTTAAGCGCTGCTAAAGAAATGGGTATCAAAGGCATGAAAGTGTTTGGAGATGCAAACCTCATCATTCAGCAAGTCAATAAAGTATTCCAAGCAAAGCATCCAAGACTGAAAGCATACATAGATGAGGTATGGAGGCTTAAGAGCTGTTTTAATGATTTCAACATTTCTTATATTCCGAGAATGAAGAGTGAGCTTGCCGACTCCCTTGCTACGTCTGCTAGCATGTTTATTTCTCCTTTGCCTCCTAATTTGGCGTATGAAGTTTAGGTAAGATATAGACAGTCTCTACTTGACAATGTCAAATACTGGAGAGTTTTTTAAAACGGTGAGGAAACTAATAGGTTTTTACAAGTCGTTGAGAAATTTTCTGAAACGCACATCGACCAAGAAAATGAAACCATGGAAAAATGTAGCCAGTCCAAGCTAAAGGATGAGATCGACCGAGGAGGCATTGTCCAATTTCCTAGTCATCATATTCCAAAAGGATTGGTGCCTCTAGAGAAGTTGTTCAATCATAACGATGTGCCTTATAAGCTTGCCAAGACAGAAAATGAGTCTGTTGTTTGTAAACATAATATAGGGATCCCACCCCGTCCGAAATTCATCAATCTATCCACTCATTTGTGTTCTACCTAGAATTATGAGGATTGCACCCTAATAAAGAAATTCGCTGATATTCTTGCCTGGGAATACTGTGATCTTAAAGATTATGACACAAAGATCATTCAGCATAAGATTCGAGTGGAGAAGAACACCACCCCTTTTAAGCAAAAATTAAGACCTATCAACCCTCTCTTCTTGCCTTTGATTGAGAAAGAGATCAAGAAGTTGTTGGATGCCAAAATCATAGTTCATTTAAGGTATTCAAAGTGGATAGCTAACCTTTTGGTAGTAAGAAAGAAAAATTGAGAGATCAGGCTTTGTGTTGAGTTCAAAAATCTGAACAAGTGCTCTAAAAATGATAACTACCCCCTGCCTAAGATGAAACACTTGCTGCAAAGACTTTCAGGGCCCAGAGCAATGTATTTCTTAGACGGATTTTTAGGTTACAATCATGTTGTTGTACATCTAGAAGATCAGGAAAGGACCAACTTCACTACTCCTTGGGGCACTTTCATGTACTCCAATATGCCTTTCGGATTGATGAATGTTGGGGCTAGTTTTCAAAGGGCCATGGACATAGCCTTTTTGAGAGAGAAGGAAAAGTGTGTCCTTATTTATCTTGATGAAATAAGAGTCATCTCTAGCAGTCACAAAGACCATTTGTAGCATCTGAAGAAGGTCTTCCTAAAGTGCAGACAGTTTGGAATTTCAGTGAACCCGAAGAAGTCACAATTTACTCTAGAAGAAGGCAAGCTTTTGGGACATATTGTTTCCGTTGAAGGTGTGAATATTGATCCAACAAGAGTTCAAGAAATTCAGACATTGTCCATCCCAAGGTCAAAAAGGTACATTCAATCCTTCCTAGGTAAGATTAACTTTGTAAGGAGGTTCATTCCAAACTTTGCATAGTTAGTAAAGCACATCACTTCCATGCTGAAGAAAGGATCAGAAATAAAATGGATAGATGCTTCAAGAAGCTCTTTTGAAGCCATCAAGCAAGCTATCATGGAAGCTCCCATTCTAATAAGCCCAAATTACACTAAGGATTTTTGTATCTTCTCTTTTGCCTCTTATGATACACTTGCAGCAGTTTTGTTGTAGAAAAATGATGAAGGCATGGAGCACCCCATGGCGTTTTTCAACAAAACTCTAAGGGATGCTAAACTAAGGTATGAATTTATTGAAAAACAAGCTTATGCTCTCAAAAAACCTTTAAATGCATTCAGAATTTATATTTTTCATTCCAAAGTGGTTGCATATCTACGTTCGGGCTCAGTAAAGGATGTCTTAAATCACCGAGATATTGATGGAAAGAGAGCTAAATGGATTGCAAAATTGATAGAGTCTAACATAGAGGTGAAGCCCACTAAGCTTGTCAAATGCCAGGGCTTGGCTAAAGTTATGGCTGAATAAAATTGTAGCTTGTTAGAAATAAATTGCATGGGTCTAAATTCAGATGATGAGTAGATAGAGGGAGCAGCAGAAGAACAAAAGTAGAATCAATCTCTGGTTGAAAATCTAGCCACCTTTCAATGGTATTACATCACAGTTCATTTTTTGCAAAAGCTAGAATTCCCTTCAGGGCTTAGCTCAAGTCAAGCCCGAGCCATTAAACTCTGATCAGCTAAATTATGCATAAATAAAATTCTGCTTTATTGGAAATACCCATCAGGAATCCTCTTGGGATTTCTACATAAAGAACAAGTTGTGGAAGTCATACACCAGTTCCATTCTAGCATATGTGGAGGGCATCATTATTGGAGGACCATAGCTCACAAAATTGTGAGGGCTAGGTATTATTGGCCTACTCTATTCTTTGATCTGTTTTCTTTTGTGAAAACTTGTGACAAGTGTCAGAGGTTTGCAGGAAGACAACAGCTAAAATCTATGCCCTTGAAGTCATTACATGTCAATGGTCCCTTTCAGTAGTGGGGCTTGGAATTTATAGGTGAGATCAACCCACATTCCAGTGGCCAACACAAATGGATATTAGTAGCCAATGATTATTTCACGAAGTGGACTGAGGCTATAACAACTAAGAATGCCAATCATCAAGTTGTCATAAAGTTCTTGAAAGAGAATATTTTCATGAGATTTTCGTTTCCCAACCAAACTAGTCACTAATAATGTAGTAGGTTTCAAGGCAAAAGAATTGGTGGACATGTCTGAATCCATGGGCATTAAAGTGGTGCATTCTACCTCATATTATCCTCAAGGCAATGGCCTGGAAAAATCATCTAACAAGAGTCTGGTAAGGGTAATCAAAAAATTTTTAGAGGACAAAGAAAAGAGCTGGCATTCCAAGTTGAAGTTTGCACTATGGGCTAATAGAGTTACCATAAAAAATTCCATAGGGAATTCTCCATTTAAACTAGTTTATGGTGCTGATGTTGTTTTCCCTATCCAACTGGTTCTCCCTGTGGCTAAACCCTTGCAAGAAGAACAAGATGAAGAGAATTACATGGTAAGAAGAATGAATAACCTGGTTGAAGTATAGGAGATCAGAGAGTAGCTAGTTGAGAAGTCAAAGGCTCATCAAAAGACAATGAAAGAAACCTTTGATAGGAAGGCAAAAGTGGAAAATTTCCAAGTTGGTGATTGGGTGCTTAAATGGGATGCATTTAAGGAAAAGAAAGATAATCATGGCAAGTTTGACTCTTTATGGATAGGTCCTTTTGTCATCGCTCAAGTTCAGCAGAAAAATACATTCATTCTGCACAGTCTGGAAGGAGGAGATACTTTTGGTAGCCGAGTAAATGGCGCTAATTGAAACTTTATTTCGTTTAAGGCTTTAAATCCTTGTTATTGTAAACATGTTTTTTCTAGTTTTTATTTTTCATTACAAAATAGACAACATGCCCAATGGAACACTAGGAGGAAGATTTGATTTTGTTTTTGCAGGAAAGGCATTCATCTGTGATCCTTGAAAGCTCACAGGGAGGATTTCATCACCAGAAGGAGCCAGTGTTAGCCTCGCGAGCAAAAGGCCCAAAATTGGATCCATATATGTTCTTAAAGTTTCCAAATTTACTTAAAATCATCCCAAGGGATCTAAAAAATCTCTTGAAATCTTCAGCATTTGCTCAAAATCATCCAAAGGTTAAAATCAACGCAAGAGGAGAGCCCTTGGAGGGGCAGAAATACACTATCCGGAGGCAAAAAGCACTTGAAAAACCATGAAAAAGCCAAAATCACAAGCTTAAACATTGAAAGAACAACAACCATTACATCTGGATAATCAATGAACCATATCTAAGTGGCTAATCACAATCGGCACTATAAAGAGGATGACTTAAAGAAGGGGCGTAGGACACTACCGATTAGTGATCTCCGATGATCAGATCAGTGGGAGTAGCACCAAGCGGTGGGGCCTATGCACAAGTATATGGGTGATGTGATAACCGGGCCCGACGGTTATATATACGATATTTGATAATATTTCAGGTCCATGGGTACGACGATTTTAATACATTTTTAATGTATTTCGTTATATAATGAAATACAAAGGAACATAGGGCAGTGTGGATAATGATGAGCCCGAACCTGAAAGGGTCCACGAAGTGAAATATAAAAAATTTGAGATCTGTGGAAAGCCATCTTTAATGAATTTCGCATATTTTCAATATAAATGGAAAATCGCAAAACTAGAAGGATTTCGGGAAATCCAAAGGCGATAAGTGGTTTAGGCCAAGCCCCTACTGATGCCATATAGCGACCGCCATGCGTCAAGGACAAGGAGAGAGAAAACCACCCTCATCGGGCGCTTAACTCCAATACAAAACGGACGCGTGAAATGGATCATCACCATTGGATCTAGAACTCCCACATAAATAGTGGAGATGTCATATCACCCAAAAGGCAAACCTGATGGACATATATCCCATTTTTAAGGTCTTTTGAAGTTCGAAAAGGACAAAGAGGGGCGGGACTTCTCCATATTGTTGTGTTTTCTATTTAAAACAGAAACAGTACGGCAGTGTTGTTCTGTATTTACAGAAAGCATGCATTGCTAAAATTTTAAAGGGCACAACGCAACAAAGCATGCCGGACACAGCCACAAAAATAGAGATCATGAAGTAGACAATGCAACTAGCCCAAAACAAAAATATCATGGGCACCTACAATGCAACATAACCTGAAGCAGAATCTGTCATGAGGCGTCAACAACATAGCTTATCCAAAACCAACAAGTGATCATGGAGCATCTCTGGCATGAGAGAGCTCCTAGACAACGCATCAAACTACCTAAAGGTGGTTATTCCTCTGTGTATCAAACAGTTAAGGGATAGAGAGGACAGATTAAGACTCTGAGCCTTTGAGAGCTCAACATCATGGTAAAAGGCCTATAAAAGGTTGAAAACTAAATGTAGCAAGGGTTCAACTTCTCGAGATTGTTGCTACTTTGTTCCTTCAATCTTCTCATCTTCATTCTAGCAATATAAGCTTATTTTGCTATTATATGTTCAATTTCCATTTTCTCTGCTATTCTACGCTTGCACTTGAATAGGTTATTCATGTTTTATGTTGTATCTAATGCCAAATAACTGTCATCTTATCTCTGCATTCATAAATTAGATTTATAAGTTTCATTTACTACATGTAGCCGGCCATTCATATGTATTTATGTATGCAATATGCTGGTACAATTAGTGTTCTCCATCTACCCATTAAATCAATAAACTATTGAGCATTAAGAGTCCAAAGCCTTGTATTGTTGAGGGTGTTCATGCATGCCTTGAGTGAGAACAGAGCTGAAATGGTTATCTCACTTGATCCAAACCATCATCCATTCCAATAGTTCTCAGAACAATATTGAAGATTATATGTTACAAGGCATCTCCGAGCTGCAACCTAGGAGAGTTTCCTCTAGAGATAACATGACCATCGAAATGTAAATATGTTATTTTCATATGTTACTTATGTTAATAATGTCATTAATCACTAGTCAAATTTGTGGTTAATATTCAAAACATTATTTACGTGTAATTCCCTAGGTGATAAGATCATTT